>VCRD01001171.1:0-80767 GCA_006783055.1 Trinorchestia longiramus | reverse complement strand
ATATATATATATATATATATATATATATATATATATATATATATATATATATATATATATATATATATATATATATATATATATATATATATATATATACATACATATGTGTGTGCATGCATATATTTGAATGAGAAATTTTCTCCTAAAAACATTTCATTAAATACAAAATACGTCTTGAGAATACATACATCCTGAGTTGAGTCGCTTTATTTTATAATCACAACAAAATCATTCGAAATTGCGTTTTCAGCGATGGCTGGCACACACCATGACTGTTCTGAGACTGTTCTGAGACTGTTCTGTTCTGAGACTAGGCTGTTCTGTTCTGAGACTAGACTGTTCTGTTCTGAGACTAGACTGTTCTGTTCTGAGACTAGACTGTTCTGTTCTGAGACTAGACTGTTCTGTTCTGAGACTAGACTGTTCTGTTCTGAGACTAGACTGTTCTGTTCTGAGACTAGACTGTTCTGTTCTGAGACTAGACTGTTCTGTTCTGAGCCTAGACTGTTCTGTTCTGAGACTAGACTGTTCTTTTCTGAGACTAGACTGTTCTTTTCTGAGACTAGACTGTTCTGTTCTGAGACTAGACTGTTCTGTTCTGTGACTAGACTGTTCTGTTCTGAGACTAGACTGTTCTGTTCTGAGACTAGACTGTTCTGTTCTGAGACTAGACAGTTCTGTTCTGAGACTAGACTGTTCTGTTTTGAGACTAGATTGTTCTGTTCTGAGACTAGACTGTTCTGTTCTGAGACTAGACTGTTCTGCTCTGAGACTAGACGGTTCTGCTCTGAGACTAGACTGTTCTGTTCTGAGACTAGACTGTTCTGTTCTGAGACTAGACTGTTCTGTTCTGAGACTAGACTGTTCTGTTCTGAGCCTAGACTGTTCTGCTCTGAGACTAGACTGTTCTGCTCTGAGATTAGACTGTTCTGCTCTGAGACTAGACTGTTCTGCTCTGAGACTAGACTGTTCGGTTCTGAGATTGGACTGTTCTGTTCTGAGACTGGACTGTTCTGTTCTGAGACTGGACTGTTCTTTTCTGAGACTGGACTGTTCTGTTCTGAGACTGGACTGTTCGTGACTGTTCTGAGACTGTTTACCGCAATGCAAAGTAACCTTACATCCCAGTCTGGTTTTTGTAAAGCACAACTCTTTCATAAAAACATAATATTTATAAAGAAAACCCTTAACACATTTCCTGCGAAGTGACCCACCGGTAGATCACTGAGGTTAGGTTCTGTAATTTTTTCAAAGCTTTTTAGGGATTATGTGTACAAAGTAAAGATTTACACCGGCTAGGCAGTCGCAGGAAACGTGTTAATAATGGTGTTTCTTTGACAAACAGCCTAAACCACACAAGACACTCGTTGGCTTAGTGGGAGCATAATTGCACACATCCATCAGAATGATGTGATTATAATTGCAAATTTAAGTATCCGTGGCTGTCAAATGTTCGAATGTTTTGGTTGGTTCATCCACTAATCGGAGAACTGAAGCCAATGGGCAAATTAAATTAAAAATCCATATTTGTTCTGTTTATTTTTGCATGATATCGCAGAAAAAAGTTCGAACAGTGATGATGATCATCATACATTTTTAATTCTAAATTATCTATGCCAAATCGATTTCTATACCACCGTACATATATGTAAATTGTCGAAGTTTTTTCTTAGTTTAAAGTACTATAAGAGCGTGTTTCATAAAATTGACGAGTCTTCACAATTCCTTGATTTTCATGTTTTTATCATTACTTACATGAGCAAGATCTAATTCTTTTTGTACGAGGTTTTCATTGACGAATTGTTCAACTGGTACGAGGCCAAAAAATGCTGTAGATGGTGGTTCAGCAGTCTGTACAATCAATATTGATCGTTATGGGACTTGTCCATATAATATTGAATTTGATTCCTCGTGCCTCAAAAGTATTTTTCTTGTCGAGCGTCCTACTTTCCAAGTGAAAAATCAGTTCAAAGTGAGTGAAAGCAACGGTCCATAAAAGTATTTGGGTTACACCGAACAACCTGTTCAAAGAAACTCAGTTGATGTAATCTTACAGCGTATTCGAAGCATTTTACGACTTCAAACACGAGCGATACAGTGTTTGAAGAGGGCAACGATACGACGACATTTGTGACAGCTAATAAACTAAACTGATATTTTTATACCAAAACTAACTTTTAGAAGTTCAACGGATTTAATAAATCAGCTTAAATCTTTTTCATATTGTTTGCAGATTCCAATATACTAAAGGAAGCGTCAGGATACAGCAGCGACAGAATAACATGCAAGGAGTTTTCTGTCTGAAATAGCTCTCATGTTCCAAAACAAATTTACTTGAATCGTTTTTTCAAACTAACATCCGTTAGAGCGACACCAATTCTATTGAATAAGCCGTAAGTTTTACTGAATGAATAATGCATGAGAGACGCTCGTTTTCACTGTTAAATTACAGTGAATTATTCATTACATGCCTTCAGGTGCTACCTCTATCTGCGAGTACTAACAGTTCTTAGCTCTACCTAAAGAATTTTCTTTTGGTCCAAAATATGTGACTGAAAAACAAATCTTTCGAAAAATATTTTTTTTATACCGTACACCGAGAATTCCACTCCCTTAAATCTAAATGTTGGAATCTGCACACGTAAAAGTTATTTTTAACATTTTGAAAAAGCAACTGTATTATAAGTAATCAGTTAACGAAACAAGGAAACATTTCAGTACATGAATGAATAAAATACCTAAGCTATTTGCAGGGGATAAGCAAATTGCTTACTCCCTTCAATATCTAACAGGAAGGTTTCTTTTTCCTTTCATTAAATTTGTGTGATTAACAAAACATTAATATGTCTCAGTGACTTTACATTTTAAAATATAGACCCAAAATCAAAATAATGAAGACACACTCAGACTCACAGAGTAAACATAATAAGAAGTACTAAAACAGCAACAAGATAGGATAAATCAAGCGATTTCTGGTAAAATTTAGAAGGCAAAAGTTTCGTCTCTAAATCACAATGGTAGTCATATTAGTTCAGATGCAGGAACGTACACCCCTCGTCGTTTTTGGAGAGCTTTATCTTTCAATTAATCGATTAGCAAGAACACAATGCAAACCATCATCCCTTCCTTCAGTTGCAACGTAGGAACAAAACAAAAGGAAAATGCTAAGCGAGCACTCGGCTGAACTGAAAGCTCTAGTACAAATTGCAACGGCGAGAGTATTTGAGTATTTGCGAACAAATTTTCACAGTTGGTCTCAGATTTTCGTCCGTAAGACACAATACCTCCGATTAACCTAACCCTAGCCTGCACGGAAGAACCATCATAAAGTATTACAGTCTCTGATATCGCTTAAACTAATTCCATTAGGCAATTCAATTAATTTTTGTAATTGCTTTATACTTTGCTTTACTCACAGTACGAGAGTAAACGTGTAACATCTTCGTCTGAAGGAAGAAATACACATTTGAGCTGTTACCATAATGAATGGGTTTTTTCATAGTCACAGTTCACAATTAAACTCACGAAATAACAAGCCGACACCCAGAAGAGATCTTGAAGCATTCTGAAAATCGTATCTATAAAGTCCGAAATAAATCGAACCTAGCCCATAATAAACTTAAAGCTAGAACCTCAAGTTCGAAACTATCGCCATGTTCAGAAGCTTGCAGCGCTCAGACATAATATCATAATAATATCATTACAAGTCTTCTCCCCCAAATAAAGGACACAAATCGTAATTCTCAGGTTCGACTAATAAACGGAATAGTGAACTAAATGTGCACAGCATAAGGTGTCACCTACCTAACCCTGACGTCCCAATACATCGGACGTCAAGATCTTTTCAAATAAAATGAAAACCATCTTAGCGAAATTGGACAAGCAAGACTGGGGTGTTTCTTGACTATTCCTACCGTTCAACAACCTGCTGCCACTTCTTGCAAAAACACTTCTGCGTCCGGCATGGCAACTGTAGCAGCCACCGTAGTCGAGTGGTATGCGGCCCGTGTTCTGTATCGGGTCTCTGCTTGTGCAGAAAGACTGCGTGCAGGTTCGAAACCCGGCAATGAATACGAGCTATTTCTCGTTTCACGCCGTGAGCTCGCACTTATCGGTAAGACCTCAACTCATCGCCCATGGACACATCCCAGGATCGTCGCATGGAGCTCACCATCATCCTTACTCTAAGAATGTTAACCTTAAGAATTTAAAAACCAATTTACTAAATGTCTATGTACTGTGTACTTGATTGGAAATAATGATTGTTTTTTTGACAGCATTAGTGGACTACTTGCATTTTTTCCCGTGGTAAATATAAAGTAGACTACTGGATCGTAGTCGCCTCTGTCATCGTTGTGTCAGCGACATCACGGGACAGCTAAAGTAGACTACTCGACAGTAGTCTCCTTTAGATTTCCTGCCGAACGCGTATTTTTCTCCTGCTTTGCGAGCACAGCTCTACCTAGGCGTCTTTTAAAGCTGCTCTGCGATTGGTTGCTCGAGAGGGTTAGATCCCGCCCCTCCTCCTTCTGGTGTAATTATTTTAGTCCAAGTAAATTAATTATTTTGCAGTTCAATCAATAGTTTAGTATACTTTAAATATCTCTGTGTGCTTTAAACATTAAATATAAGAATACCAGCACTTGCTTTAATTTTAAAACGCAGTTTAAAAAATACTTTCGTTCATACTAGTAGATGCAAGAAGAAATTTTCTCAGCAGAAAATGTGAGGGTTTCAATGTCGTACTCAATTAAATAGGGTTTGTTGCTTCTGTGTAATGAAGCAACCATTTTTATAGACAAGGTAATTCTATAGTTTACTTAATTTTGTCTGATACCTTTAAGTACTGTCTTACCGTCGTAAATTTCAGTGATAGTTTTTTTAAACCAGAAAAACTTCTTAGATAGTAAATACATATAGGAATGTTAACACTGGGATCTCAGCTAAAGGAAAACAAATACTGAATCCATTCGTTTCCAAAAATGTTGATACATACAGAATGTAATACAACCCGATTAAATTTTGAAATTCCTGAATATTAAATTATTTATTGTTACATCTATTGTGATAAGTAATACAATGATCAAGAAAAACTTTAAAATGTATACTTTGACGTTACTTTAAGGTTCTGGGTTGAAAACAACTCAGAAATTCTGGTGACAGAAAGAACACCAATGAGGCTTTAGAAACAAAGGTATTGGAGGTTGCATCTTGCATGATTATTCACATTTGAGGTTCGACAAAAAACAGTAGCCGATTTTATTCTGAGCCCAACAATTGGAAAATCGATTATCATTGCATGTGTGAAAATAATTTGTAATGTGCTGGTGTGAGTGTAAAAAAAAGTCGAATCGCTATTTGAACTACCTTTTGTGTGTATGGAGTCGAAAGGTGCTTGTGTACCACACGGCTTATGTAGTCAATGATAACACAATAACTGATAATGTTGAAAGTGTACGAGTAAAAATAAATTATCATTGCATCTAGTAAACTTATGAAATGGGTATGTACAACAAAACAATTCGAATTACTCAGTACCTTATTATTAAACACTCTCAAAATTTTCAATTTAGATACTGAAACCGAAAATATTAGATCTTCGATTTTAAATTATTGTTAATGATTGAAAGCTTATTGTTTAGCAAATTTATCTATGAAAAGTATGTAGAAGGTAATAGTAGAATTTACCACTGTTACCTTCAATTTGTTCCTTAACCATGAAATTACTTTATTAATTACGTGTTAAAAGTCAAGACTGAACGATGAATTTCAACACTAAATGAGTATTAATACTATTTCATTCCACATAAAGATATTACCTTGAACGTTGTAGGTGGAACGTTAAAATACTTGCCATAAATGCCACTTGTAGGTATGTGAGGATACTGACCAGTGAAACGTATATCAAATGCAGAGGCTTAATTTAGAACATGACTATGTTGTCGAGATCTTTGTGAAAATTATGTCTGGACAGCTAAGAAGAATAAATAGAAAAGAATGAGGCAACGGGAGCGGGGTTAGAACGCGGGTCTTTCCGCTCGATAACGGATACGTTCACCAGTTGACCAAAGTGGCGCTATGCTTACGTTAATCAGGAAATGTATTCAATCTTTGTGACCTGAACTTTTTCATTAATGCACCTTATTACTTCTAAACTTTGTTCTCCCCATTTACCAATGGTCAGGTTTTCTGAGCGATACGTAGGAGCAAAGGTTTCACTTTGTCGGGTGCAGCAACGTTATTGCCTAAAAGCAGGGTTACTGTATCCTTACCAACTTGAAACTGAGGAAGCTTTTTACAGTAAAATATGAAAGCACTCGCAATTTCACCCAGAGCAGTTCTGACTCATCACGGGTGAAACATAGCTTAGGTTTGTAATTTTTGTTAATAATTTATGAAGCAGAATTGCGCTACAAATTTTAAGGTCGGTTACTTTGGGATTTCTATTAAATGTAGTTACCATTAATAACTGAACATTCTCTTTCAATATTCTTTTCCACCTCCAGATGTTGGAATATGGACATAATTTTTTATGAAAATTTAACTCTGTGGAACGTATTTCTCCTTGTCAAACGTATCCATGTGTTCAGAAGTATTTCATTGTCGTACGTGACAGCGTTGCAGGACTCGTATTTCGTCACGCAATTTTTGAGGAACATTTAGCAAATTCCTCGAATTTTTAGCTGTTTCCTCTACTTGACTGTTCAGCCGACATGGGAAATCGGATCAGACTAATAACTTGACGAAATGATATACTACTGTGAATTCTATTCACAATTTTCAATTTATAATCAGCAAAACTTGCCATTTTACTCGTTTTACATCTGGACGCTTGCTTTTAAGACTATTTTCACTAGTCGGAGCTATAATATTATGTCACCAGGCAGAAATTTAAAACTTCTGAATAGATTTGCTTTCTGCAAGTTATTCGTATTTTTCTTTCATAGAAAGTGCAGTGCATGAATAAAAAAGATAATGAATAAATTTGCTCGAAAGAAAAGTCTTTATAACATAAGTATAATTGGCGTATGCGAAAATAATGTTCTTACCATATAGTCGAAGTATGCAGCATGCATTTATTTATTTGACATGTGATTTAACATAATGCGATTGTTAGTGTGATTTTACATGTCACATTAACATCAATAATTAATTTATTTACATACATGGCCATCGAACAGAAAAAAAGTCATAACCGTCCTTCATACACATGTATTTGTACATGATGAAACGCACATTTTACGTTCCAAGTTAATTCATAGTTTATTATTGTTCAACTTAAAATTATAAAAAAAAATCCATCTGATGTCACAAGGAAAAGACGGGGCAAATGAAGAATACGAATATGATAATAAAAGTTACTGCGTAGTTAAGTGCGAATACTATTGGTGGATTTTACATCATGATAGGGTACATATTATTACGCAAAAAAAACGAAGTCCCTATTATCGTCACAGTACACACTGGCAAGGACCTTACCACCCATCCCAGGCAAACATACACACGAACTACAAAAAGCTAACTGGGAAAGGTTCACCGAACAAACAGAACAACTTTTCGCAGTACTCAACACCAATCCCATAAATGACATAAATCAAACGGTAGCAGAATTCAACACTATCATCACAAAAGCTGACAAAAAACACATTCTCAAAGGTAACAGAGAGCATCATAACCCAAACTTCACACATGAAGTGTATAGACTAATCAGAGAATGTACCAATCTCAGAAATACACCCACTCCACACACTCACCAAACCACATGACACATCCATGATCTGAACGAACAAATCACGGGAAAAATTACTAAAAAGCAAACAGAAAACTGGAAAAATTTCATCAAATTACTAGACCACAAGACAAACTTTAGCAAACTCTATAAAACCATCAGAAACATAAATTACAACACAAACGCCTCCCAACCACATGCAGCAATCACCACTGATGCGAACATACCCTCAAGACGAAAACAAGCATACACATACACCACTATGCTAGCATTAGCAAGGTACAACACAATCGCAGACAGGCACACGCACAGACTCAAACACAGGAAATATATTCATTTAACTTTAAATGAGGAAGATATACCTCAATTTTTTTACTGTAATTGTTCATCTTCACAAATTAAGCGCAGTATACATTAGTGAAAACAATTCGAAGCTTCACTCAGTTTTTCTTAAGGTTGCATGACAACATTTATAAACTTTTTGCGGCTCACTCAGTCGTCAACATAAAAAATAAAGAAAATACTTCGTTCTGCTTGTCTTTCTTTTATAAATCTCTCCGCTCCGAAACTCTAGCTCAGTGGTCTTTAATCATTTTTAATGTCCACCCCTAGTGGTGATTAAGTAGAAGCTGTCCACCCCCACCCCGAAAAAGTTTCATTAAAAATCTTACGTTTAATATTTAAAATCTGTGTTTCATATCTAATTTCGATGACCATGTAAACAGAAAAAAACAGTTTCTCTTAATTTTTATTTTTTATCACCAGCTTGGTCGACTGGTGAGCGAATCTGCTTGCGAGCGGAAAGACCCGGGTTCGAATCCCACTGCCGACATGGTTGACGCGGCTAGAAATACGGCATGGGACTTGGGTAAACAACCGAATAATTATCGAAGTAATTATCCGACCCAAGAATGGGCCCGAAGGTTCGTTCCTATAGCCTCATTCTATATCTTCTATATCTATATCTATATCTGTAACTTTTATATATTCATCTATATATTTACACACATCTCCAACTAATAACATTGTTATCATACGGAAGAAAATACATTGTTATCATACCACACACGCAGCCACCGTAGTCGAGTGGTATGCGGCCCGTGTTCTGTATCGGGTCTCTGCTTGTGCAGAAAGACTGCGTGCGGGTTCGAAACCCGGCAATGAATACGAGCTGTTTCTTATTTCACGCCGTGAGCTCGCACTTATCGGTAAGCCCTCAACTCCCCACCCATGGACACATCCCAGGATCGTCGCATGGAGCTCACCATCATCCTTACTCTAAGAATATTAACCTTAAGAATTTGAAAAACCAATGTACTAAATGTCTATGTACTGTGTACTTGATTGGAAATAAAGATTGTTTTTTTTTTAAATTCTATCCTTAAGACATCTTTTTCTTAATTTATCTAAACGATTCATTTAATACGTTTATTAAGCGCATGTTTAACCTAAATTTGGTACGTAGAAGAAATAAATCACCAAAAAGGAACTTTATACGATATTTCCAGCTACGGATAGCAGAAATAATTTAAGTTTGATCATACAGTAAACAAGTGTATTGAATATATTCCTTTTTAGGTTTCAATACTATATATTTCTGGCTTGAGGCGACACTTCACATCTGTCAAATGAAATAGCATTGCGATGCAAATATTTTACAAATTATTGTTTTACGAGCATTTTATGCCTTGTTTAGACGATAAAGAAAGATTGTAATAGAAGTTAGAATTTCTTCCAAAACACATGGCCATATTTTTTCACCGCTACCGCAAAAAAATGCATCAAAACAACTTTATGGAGATACAAATCTACGAAAAGATTTGTAGGAGCTCTTTCAAACTCACATTTCGCGTGGCACTAAAATGTAAGTGAAGCTATGTAAAAGTGAAAAGAGCTACGTTCATGTCGGTTTTCAATGCATATGTACGGAACCTCATAGACATGTACGCATGATGTTCACACGCCGTGTGCATTAAGTACAGGTACAGACAGGACCGGCTGCGTCGTGTAGTTCGGTTGCAGGTTGCCGGCAACTGCTGGATTTTTCAGCCCCGATTTAAGTCAAACGAACGACTTAATTATGTATATAGTTATCTATACATGGTATATATAGTGAATTAATATACTATACTACATACATGTATAGTAATTTACATATATAAAATGCAAACTATACTAAGAACTGGGTTTAAGAACCCAGCAGTGGCATCGTTGGAACTTCTGGGATGTTAACTCCTTGCTTCGGAGCTCCACACATGCAACCATTGTCTCAACTTGACTGAAAATTGTAAAAGAACTAGATTTAGCTCTAAGCTGGACCATGAGGAAAACTTCACTGAAACTAATATTAACTAATAATAAACTGTTGACTATCAATAGAGATGAATATACATGCGTCTTGGGGAGTTACACCACAATAATTACGGCAGAGGTGGATAAATTCGTTTAGTCATAGAAAACATAAACTCAGTCACATTACGTCAGACGTTCAGTTCCGCACCCTCCAGCCCGGTTGAACATAGTTTCTGTCCCATAAGAATCTGACTGCTCTGGCGCTAGCAAGCCTTCTGTTAACATGTTCATTGATTAGGATGTCTTTCAGCATAGTATTTTCTCATGTAAATAGCAAATTAACATTAAATCATATTATTATTATTGATTTTTCCCCAACACGTTGAAAGCGATTGCCTAGCCAGTGCAAATCTTCACTTCATACAGTGATTATCACAAGAGGGCACTGTAAATTAGGACAGTCATTATCACTAGAAGGTACTAGAAAATTTACGGAACCTAACCTAAGTGGCCCACCGTTGTGGTGACTCCGCCACAACGCCTATCGCTGTATCCGGGGGTATTAGAAAAAAATTTAGGTCTTGTTTACATCACAATTACACGGTAGATACGTACATAATAAATTCACACTAACCTACTTCTAGGAGTACTAACCGTACTCAATCGATTGGTGCTAATATATTTTGACCTTTTGACCACTCTAGCTAGTCCCAGCGACGAGTGTTGCCGAGATGGAATGATTTTTTTTCCAAGATACGACTGTGTTCCGACCGGTGGCTTCGAGTGTTCGGACACTGGCTAGGTTTCGAGTTTCGCCAGCTCACCTCTCCCACTTGTTGCTCTGTACGCAGTGGTGTGCGAGTGCCGGACAGGCATTCGAACACACACGATTCACTTTCAATGTTTTCCTCCATTTCGGCAGTTAACACGTTAAGTGCGATTGCCTAGCCGGTGCAAATCTTTACTTTGTACATACAGTCAATAGAAAGCTTTGAAAAAATTACAGAACCTAACCTGAGTGACCACCGGTGGGTCACTTCGCACTTAACGTGTTAAGCTAAGAAGAGACTAAGTCACCACCCCCCCCCATCATCATGTGGGGAGGGGCAGGGGAAGGTATGGATAGCAATGACAGAGAAGAATGTGGGTTTCCACAATAAAGTCAGGTTTGTATGTAACGAAGGTATAACCTTCACTCATTGCATGATTCATTGGGAGGTGCTAGAAACGAAAAACAATAACAAAGAATTGTGTAGTGTGACAAGATTCAGTTAATATAATTAATTACAGCAAAACCTGTGCTCTTAATACTCGTCTCTTTACAAATTTGTGCGAATAAATGGGTTCAAAATTTCAATCCCAGCTGCTTCAGACTGACATTCGATGGCTTTTAAGAGGTCGGGCTTTAAGAAGGCTGATCGCTTTAAAAAAATGAAGTCATGTTATTTTTATCTGGTAACGACTCAGATTTGGTGAAACATTTCCAAAACGAAAATTGGCTGAAAATCTTCTACATGAAAAACAAATGGATAAAGTGTCAGAAACGCGAGCAGGACTCTTGGTCTTATTGCAAGAAACTTTCAATACAAGTCACAGAGCATAATATTATCGCTCTATAAAGCACTAGTCTGGACACATCTGGAATATGCAGTGCAACTCTGGTCTCCTACCCTTCGTAGAGATATTAATAAAATGGAGAAAAATCAGTGTAAAGCAGTGAAAATTATTCCTGAACTCCACCTTTTTAGCTACGAAATACGTCTCCAACAGCTTGAACATATCTCCATAGAACAAAGAAGACTGCCAGAGCAACTCATTGAAACCCAAAATTATCTCAACAGCCTTAACGATGCTACTCTGAAGATGCTCTTCGAAGGAGACGGTAACTTGCAAACCAGAAATAACTGAGAAAAACTAATAAAAAACTTCGATGTATCCCAAGCTCTAAACTTCTTCCCAGTTTGAATTGCCGCTACTTGAAATCAGCTGCCGAAAATATCGTTTTTGCTGGCACTGTGAACACATTCAAAAATGGTCTTGACAGGTATTAGGTTAGGAACCCCCTAGTATTATAACGTACTGATTCTATGTCCCTAACTAATGAGCCCAGTGTATGACTGTGGTACATGTGCATGACTGAAATGCCTGCGCGTGACTGAAATACCTGTCCATGAGTGAAGCGCGTATACGTGATTGAATTGGCTTGTGTGATTGAGGTGTACGTGTATGAAAGATGCCTTTACTTTAGACCGTATGGGAATTCGGTAGCAGCCCAAGAATGAACCAAATACCTCGTCTCTATTGCCTTATTCTATTCTGTTTATTTTTTTAAATTCATCACTCCAAGCTTTCCAATCTAGAATTTTACCTCAAACGCTTTTAAATCTGACTAAAGTGGACCTGAGAGTTCGTAAGCACGCTAACCTTAACTTCAATTGAGATCTTTATCTGTTTAAGAAGGTTTGGACCAAAGTTGATAGAATAAAACTAAAATGGTCCCCAGATAAAAGAGCTCAGAGTAGAAGTTCTGTGACGAGCTTTTTGTTGGATAAATAAGAAAAATGGAAAATGGAAGATACAGATCAAGATAGTTGTCGTTGAGCATAGCTGTTAAAAACAAGTTTTTTAATATTAGCTTTTTTACCTTAACTTCATTTACCGTAAGGTGGCGGAATTGAGCCGCCAGAATTTTTTTTCTGTAATGATCAGTAGCTAGTCAGGTAGCACAAAATAATTAAAATTCGTAAGAAATCTCGGACAAGCGAATAGCGCAAAAATCATAACAATTAGATGATAATTTAGCTAATTTCCAAAAAGAAAACATTTGTTCCGAATGGACCTGGTGGTAGGGGTTAGGTTAAAACTGGCATTCGTATTACGCTCCTTTATAATGTATATGCATTGCATCCTCTAAAACAAAATTTCATTACGCATTTTGTGATAAATTGTGTTTTTGTAACTATCTACGTAGTTCACAATTTTTAATTTTTTATACAATATTTAAAAACTGGCTATAACTTGGAAACTGGCCGGTCAAATTAAAGGATTAAAGGGGATCACAATCATGATTATCTTACGTTGTGACGATTATAAATAAAGATTGTGACGTTACGTCACAATCATTATTTTCATGGAAGCTAACACTTCTTCCAGTTTTTGCCCATTAGTGTAGTCAACATTCATTCCAAATGTAAGTCTAAAACCTGCCAGGACATGTAATCAAATATACATATTAAAGATCCATTTTATAAATTAAATGGTGATCTGCATAGTGATCACACAGGCTGTCACAGACTTATTATAATATCTTTAATATTATTATATTAGAGACATATAATGTCTCTCAACACGAAACTTTCATAATTTAGCATTTTTGGATGAAAAGAGCACTTCTTAACTGAAGACGACAATAATGAAGCTCCTCATGATTGCATGAATGTATACAGGGTAGAAACTCCCTGTATCCGCGTCAATAAGCAAAACGTGCTTTGAAACAATTTTTAAGACAATAAACTCACCGAAATTGTTCTTTGACTCGTGATAAAAAAGTTAACCAAAGTTGACCGAAAATTTTTAGGCATTGATATTTTAAAGGGAAATCTATGCCTTGAAAGACAATCTTGCAATGGAAAAGTAAAATAGAAGATATTGATCCTGGAAAGAGGAACATTGAGTTATTTTGTAGTCATGAATTCGATGAACATCGCATTATATTTGATTACTGTCTCCCTACCCGGTTACTGTAAATTTACAAATATGTTAAGGATTATTCAAAATGATATTCTGGATTACCAAAAAACATAAAAACTTGTAAGCCTTAACGTTAAAATCAACAATTGATCAATTTTGACATCATTTATAAAATGGTCTATTAATTATTTTTTTCGAATTACAATTACACATGGGATCACTTGAAACATTTAATAGTTTACGTGAAGGATTCCTACTCAAACACAAAACTCGGACCGTGTGAAGCATGATTGTGTAGGCAGAATTGTTTTTTGATGTTTGAAGTTCTCACACCATTATATATATGTAAACGATGTGCTTTTCTTCGATCCTGTTGGTTGGTAAGCTACTTAACCGTCGTTTTGTTTTTACAACAGAAACTACGGGGGGATAAATTATTCTACACAAACATGAGAATAAAACAGAACGCTCACTGAGGCTGCGATGAATATTCACTAGAATATTTGCCCACAATCAGGAGAGCTGCTCAGTTGTGCTGCAATTCTTCTTGATCCATCTCCACTACGTCAAGCTGAGTTCTGAGGAAAATGTATTTGAGAAAAATAGAAAGAGAACTGGCAACTTCGTCTGGTCGGTGAAATACAACTGGAAAATAAGTCATGAAATATCTTCCTTCCATGGAGACGCTACATTGTCGGATTGTAGAATAATAACAAGTTCGATTAGTTAGAAAGATTGTGTTCACCACGAATATACAATACTTTCTGCATAGAAATATTATTTGATATTGCATACGAAAATGATACTCAGATATGTGCAAGGTATTTCTAAAACTTTTAACTAACATTTGAGGAATTTAAGACAAAAAATATAAACACCTTTTATTTGTAACAGTTACATATGTATTATTTTTAATTTTTAACTGCATTCAACAATTTTTGAGTATAAATAATAATTTTGATGTCAAGACAATAAAAAATGGACACTAATAACGATCATTTTCACATTAATTATCGAGTAATGAGAACAGTCGAAAAATGCTTCGCTCAAACCCACATTCTAAAATTCAAAAATAGTGTGTGTATTTATCTTTTTCTGCACGAACACTTAATTGTACAAGTCTGAAAAATGGTGAAGCCATGGGCATCAATTATTGTGAACGGTAGAATGCAACCGATTGTGTCGTTTGACGATGGCGGAGGGAATTTGAAGATTTTGAGGAATTTGTGAGCAAAACTACGATAGAAATGAACAAGGAAAGAAGAATACGATTCCCGCTGGTAACTTTTGAGTCGAAAAGTATAGATCTGCGCTCATAAAAACCTTGCTCCCCGGATACTCAAAGAAACAGCCAAATATTCATATTTAACAAACCAACAGCAAACATCTTCCCTCGATCGTTTGAAACTGGGATAGTTCAAGAAGATTGGAAACAAGCAAATGTCAGTGCTATTTTTAAAAAGAGGAACAAACAAACTCTTAAAAACTATCGTCCAATCAGGCTAACATCTGTCATAAGTAAAATAATAGAAAGACTACTCAAAGTCCGTTTAACGTAGCACCTTAATGATCAAAATTTTACTACTGAAACCCAGAACTGATTCAGGGAAAAATGTAGCTACCTCACAAATCTCCTTGATTTTTTGGAGAAGTCAACCGCATATACGACTGTATAAAAGCTGTAAAACTCCGCAATTTCAGCTACGAAAGACGTTTTCAATACCTAGAACTTATCTCCTTAGAACAAAGAAGATTGCGAGTACAACTTATTAAGACCTGTAAGTATCTCAACGGCCTGAACGATGTTACCCTGGAAGGGGGTTTTAAAAGCGACGGCAACATGCGAAACAGAAATAAGTGCCAAAAATTTATACTGAGAAATTTCAAGACATTCCAAGCTATGAACTTGTTTTCCGACAAAATTGCTGCAACTTGGAACCAGCTGCCAGAAAACATCGTTCCTGCTAGCACTGTGAATACACTCAAAAATCGTCTCGATAAATATTGGATTTCGAACCACCCAGTATTATTATAACGTACTGATTCTATATCCCAAACTCCCAGAGCCAGTGCATGATTGACATTAATGCATGTAACTGAAATGCCAGCGCATGAGTGAAGTACGTGTACGTGACTGAATTGACTAACAGGATTAAGATGTACGTGCGTGATTGATGTCATTACTTTAGACGGCATGGGACTTGGGTAGATAGGATCAAAGTTTTAAAATCTCGTTACATCGTATCTATCTTATCTAATATATACAACGATAAATCACAGTTAACAAATCACTGAAAGTATTAGTTCAAACGAACTTTTGTTAACGTTGAGTATCGTAACAAATAACTCAGAGTTGAAATAAATAAGGCTCTAGTATGTACTGACCCAGGGACACACGTTTTCTATCCCATACAAAAGATAAACATACTCGTACTGTAGGCAAGGAAATAAAGTTATTTTTTATGTCTTTTCTATGCCGCGCACGTAGTTCACTATGTCATAGAAGAGAGAAAGGAATGCGAATTTGTAAGAGCTACTCTCGAGGGGAAAAGGGCAACCAAATAATTGAATATGAATTTGTGGTCGTCGCCCAACACTGCAGAGGACTCGAAAGGAGCATCCTAGCAGAAGAGTTGGGGTTGACTTTAGGTCACGCGCTCTTTCCTACTCTATAAAATAGAGGTGTATTCTGCCAGGTCCACTGTGAACAATAAATTAGTTTTAGGATGCAGTGCATCTCCTGAAAAAAATTGCAGCCCATGCAAGCGGAATCTTTAATGAAGAGAAGAGGAACTCCTCCTGTTAGCTGCTGTGTGCATCAATTCGACATAAAATTTCACGCACTGAAAAATACTGACCGTTTTTCTATTCCTGCGAGAATTCTACCAGATATTGAAACATTGTATGTGTGCAGAAGAAAACTAATATTTACGCAGATAAAATGATTGAATTGTAATCCTTAACCCAAGATAAATATAATTTGACGTATTAAGCTACAAGTATGATTAATTCCTGGGTATACTATGTATCTTGATCACTGCACCATGTTATTTGAGGGACTTTTTACGTCTAAAATTTATTATATTAAGCTTTCACTTAACACTAGTCCATGATTCTGCTGCTGTACATCTCAAGGAACATGTACACAACGTCTGTACATCTGGAACAACATGTAAAGAACATCAGCACATCTCAAGGAACATGTAAAGAACATCAGTACATCTCAAGGAACATGTTCAAAATGTCTGTACATCTCAAGGAATATCTAAAGAACATCTGTACATCTCAAGGAACATGTAAAGAACATTTGTACATCTCAAGGAACATGTATAGAATAAGCGAAAATATGTATTCTAGAAGCAGATTTGTTAGAGATTCAAATTCGAAGTAAAAACGCGACCCATCAATTTGATAGTGTAAAATATGCCAATTTCTGATTTCATTTTCTAGACAGCATGCTAATTTATACATTGAATCTCACATTGACTGTTCCAAAATCTGCGACAGAAACCTCTGAAGTGCACCGATGTGGCAATTCATGTTCACTTCTATTCATAGTTACGTGCCACCAAATTTGATGCAAAGCCTCAAATCAAGTTATCCTCGTCCCACATGACAACGATTGAAGAGGTCAAATTCAACAAGTCAAACAGGAACGGATAACTTTCTTTTCCTAAAGACCTAATGGATTCCTTTCAATGGGGCCTCTAGTTTTTATCCGTATTAACTTTTCTCTATTCAAAGACTTCTCTCTAAAAACCTTATGCTCCAAAAGCAACACAAAAATAATAACTGACAGAAAAAAACATTTCTAAACCGAACGCAGTTTCTTTTCAAAATAACTTTTTTCGGCTGACTCATATTTCTGTTTAAAAACTCCATGCTGTGAAAGCAGAAAAGTATGACAACTTGGAGAAAAGATAATTATTCGTTGATACAAAGAGAGAAGATTTTTTCGATGATCTGATGCTTCACTGTTGAAGAATCACTTAAAGTTCAGAGACCTGATTTTTTTCAGTTGCAGCTTGGATATGTTAGCAATCATTACCAAATGACTGACATAACTTTTCCCTTCTATATGCAAGCCAGAAAATTTTACGTTATATATTATAATATATATTAATATTTTCAAATAAAGCGTCCATAGTGAAAGCCGTATTTCACAAGAAATTCTATTGGCCCAATGACTCAAAATATTTATAAGGGACTTGCTTAATGCAATTGTACAAAATTTCCAACTCGTGAGCGGGAAGTATAACCATCCTGTTCAATATCACAAATTTACTCAAAAGGATTTGGCGTGCTGCTCGTTCCATGATTATTAAAGGTGGAAAATGAGCTCGCCCATTTTTACGTCAGCTTATTCACAGTACAAAGATCAAGGAGCTTATCCTGCAAATAAGGGATCTTGAAGCATAAAAATAGCGGTCTCTCGACTCCATTTAATCAGCATTTACGTTTGTTTGTTGCCACACAAATAAATGTAGCTCTGTTCCCTATTTTAAAAATAACATCTCAGCGAATTTAAGTGAACTTCCTCGAAACAACAGTATTACAAGCACTAAGCTACACACAACGATTTTTCTTTCTTCCATGTGCATATGATCAACCAGTTGCAAACCTGTAACCAAAAACGTAAAATTTTCTGCTGGCTTTAACACTCAAACTCGCATACAGATCGTACTTTGAACTTCAGACAAATGATAACTGCAACGCTTACGCTCTGCTGCTTTGCTGCCGAAATAATGAGGTTAGTTGTGCATTTGGAAGGAATAAAGAAGCTTGTTCGATTACCAACCGAAAAGTATTCTATCCAGAACTATTAGGAAATGAAATGTTCAACGCCAAATTAACACAGTGGACGTTAGTGCTGTTATCCCCAATGATTTCATGTTTTTTCGTAAATTTTGACTTATCAGTTGGGTTCACAAATAAAAACAATGCTGATGCATAATGATTAAAGGTTAAATTGTTACTATTATACAACATCAACCGAAACGTTTCAGTTTTTCCCTCAAGGAAAATTTAGACGCTTTAGGTTTTGTTATTTTTCGACGATAAATCGTAATAAATTAATTGCAGAACAATCTACTGAATTTCTCGAGTTTTCGTGAACCCAGGAAAATATCAGCGTCTGAGCAACAGGACAAAACCCATTGGGAAAGGTTTGTGGAACTCCACGCGCTTGACTGGATGGTAAAAAGCTGTTAATGACATGTTGTGTGATATCATTTACTGTTCATCTTCATAGATAGGATAAACTCTGTTGTGTCACTAAAACATGCTATACTGATACTTGGTTTGCAAAAATTTTCCATAACCCCAAATGTTAACAACAAAATGGAAACCCCACACATGCGAGTTCAGTTCCGTGAGTGAATAAAATGACAGGACTCAAAACTCGGTTATTTATTTACAGGACACGATCACGGTTAATACTGCGCATTTCGACTATATTTTGAGGGCGTTTCTTAAAAATTACTCTCATTTACACTGACGTATTGAAGGGCTCATGAGAGCAAAATTCAAGTGATGCATATTTTGCGTTTAAAGAGACGCTGAAGCGAGATGAAGCTGTAGGTAAAATAAGAAGTAGAAAGCATTGTTAAGACACTATGATAAAAAATATGTAACGCCAAGAAAAAATTTTGTTCCGTGTTCGATATTGATTCACAGAACAAAGTTGGGGACGAGGACCTTATTTGAAACATTTCACTGTACCAAGGTTTGTAGCGCTTGTTTTAGTCAGCATTCTTCCAAGATTTTTTATGCGTCTCGGAAGTTCTCCTATCAGCCCAATATAGAATGCAATAGAATATAACAATAAAAACGAGCCGTTTGGTCTATTTATGGGCTGCTACTCAACTCCCACGCTGTCCAAAATTAGGGCATCAAACACGTACAGGAACCTCAATAACGCACAGGCTCAGGTATTATACTTCAGTCACACACAAACACACACACCTCAATTGCATACACACTTCAATTACATACATACCTTAGTTATATACACACCGCAATTACATACACACCTCAATCGCACATAGACCCCAGGAGTAAACAAGGATAAGAGGAAGAGGGGTAACTGTCATACTTACAATCATTCATTTTTACGCAACGATATGCCTCATATTACACAGTAATTATACGACTAGCGGTACATATAAGACTCGTAGTATCCAATAGGTATAGGGCTCTAGGTACACATAAATATGGTTTGTAGTACGTAACAATAATATGCTTAGCAATAGCCAATTATTACATGACTTGCAATGCACAACTTTTACATAACTCTTAGCACACAATAGTTATATGACTCTTGGTTCGTAATAATTTTACGACTTGCAAAGCAAAAATATTACCAGATTCATTGTACACAATTATATCATGACTCGGTTTGTAATAAATACATGACTCGTGATACAGAATTCCCGTACACGTAGTCTCGTCAGGTATGTCTGTTGGTAACATTCATACATTATATTTTTTTAATTCATATTAATATTACAGTCATCTTATTATTATTTCAGTCTGAGGTCATTTTACTGTCCATGGTTTGTCTCTAGCGAAAGATTTGACAACACGGCTCCGTTACTCCAGTCTTCAGCCAACTCATGGACTCTATGAATTTCATTTTAATATCAGGCAGCTAACTTTTAACTTTGGGGATGTTTTGTTTACTTAAATTTCTCACTAAAGCCCTAGTCTTATTTGAACAATGTTTAAGCACCTCTGAGGTATGTCTTTTGAATATACAGTACATGTAACGAAGGAGTTGACAGTAATAATATTTGTTGGCAGTAAGTCCTCGCAGTCTTTTCGCTCAAAGTTTAAAGAACTCCACAAATCACCCATAACTTTAAATCAATAAAACTCTGAATAACTGACAAACTGAATGAATCGATATCTGTTACAATTCTAAACCTTCAAAGCATCGAATGACTGAAACTCTATTCGACCAAAATTGTGACATCAAGCATGCATTTGAGTGCTTGATACTCCGAGTACCTAGGACACTGAAAAACAAGAACATTCCCTCCTCAGAATACGGAATAAATATCACTTTCGATCTCCTATCCACAATACCAACGACTTTAAATTCCTGGAACTTTGTGTGCATGGAACTTTTCAGCCGCAAGTCGTTTCAAAACAAACATTACTTATTCATGTGGCATTCAGCTGTGTCAGCAAAATTGAAACATCGTCCAGCCTCAAAATTAAAGATAAATTCAAGGGTAATACTTGTAAACATATGTCAAGCTCATCAAAGAGGTTACTGCTGGCAGCGAACAGCTTCTAAAGTTGTATCTAAATGTTCATTTTTCCTTGGGTTAAGGTGGTTCAGCGTTGACTCCATTTAATTTATTAAAAAACTTTTATTTATTTAATAAACGTACTTAAATTTATTTTATTTGTTCAAAAATGTTTCGTTTTTATTTTTAAAATTAGTTTAGCATTTTGGTTGTGTCACCGACAAGACCGTTTGCTATGGGGCACTGATCCAGAATGTATCATAAAATAAGGGGCCATTGAGCCTAAATTCTAAAGCAAGCTTTTTCGAGCCCATTAGTGCCTGAATCACACCATGTTTATCACGATGTTTTTTTTAATTATTTTTCCCACTGAAGATATTTTTTATCCTACTGGGAACAACAATTGAGAAAAACATCATGAACTGTTCAGAAGTTTAATATAGTAGGTTTATAATGGTAAGTTACGAGGGCAACGTTTGGCCACGCACGAGCGACCCATTTAACCACCACTGATGCTTCTGTTCGAGCACCCTTGATATCATTGTTTAGCACCATTTGAAAGCTTCATTCAGCCATCTTCGAAGCCTTTGTTTGATCACCAACCTAATATATACAATTCTATCCACACTGTTAATAGATTCCTTAAGTGAGAATTTCATTGATAAATTCTCTGTTTATATGATGATTATATTGTGATTGTTTCACGCTGAAACCAATCTATTCATCATTTATTTTCCTTCAGTAATACTATCAGAGCTCTCACCAGCTCGAGTTTCTTGTGCTCCAGTTTTTCGGTTAGATTGTCCCGATGATGGATGATTCCTATTTAACACGAGTGTAGCTTCATTTCCACACAGGCTGCTAGGTTTTTCTTTCCTGGCAAAATTCTCTTTACGACGCCATGCCGCGGAAACATTTGTAACCGTTCTCAAAAAGTTAATAGGTGTTTAGTCGGTCAGTAAATTGCGTTTCCTGTGGGAAGTTATTCTGCAACAGTGATCGATGATTGATTCTTTTGTTTTGAATAGTCGAAGTCCATTTCTTTCGCCAATGTCTCGCTGATGTTACGGACGTATTTCAAACGGCGTCTTCAAGGAGGTCCACTTTCTTTCTCGCACCATATTGAATCAAACTTGAACTTATGCAAATGAATAATAAATCTATTGAAAATGAAAATAAAAATTTCCAATGAGCTTTACTCCGAAATTGCTTATTCAAGATCATCATAATAGATTTTAATTCGACACCATTTACACGAATAATGTTTTGCAAGTTTTGTTCTTTGTTGAAAAATAATACTTCGTGAGAATGAATGAATTTTTTTAGATTAAAATTGGTAATGATCTATAAAAAGCATCCTATTTATTTGCGGTGAATTTGACGTATATTTTTAAATCAAGAGATGTTGACAATATGGACTTTAGCTGAAATGTGTTGTAAAAACTTATCTAGGCTAGAAGTGGTGCGAATACGATTTAGAGAACAGAATTTGGGACGTGAGTAACGGGCACAATGTTGATTCGAGCTAGTTTCAGCAATTTTCCCTACACTAAAACTTTTGTTCAGTGCTAGCTGAATAAAGTAAAGCTGTACGCTAGAAAACATAAAATATAATAATCGAGGGCATTAAGGTTGTAGTTAACAGGAAGCAACACAGCAGATGTTCTGGCTACTCTCAGACACTGGAATACGTCTAGTAATCCCAAAAATCCGTTGTAGTTTGTGGGACCTGGACAAGGCGATCTTGGTTGAGGTCAAGACCTTTCCAAGGTTCCCCAAAGGGAAAGGCCAAAGTTAAGAGTCTCACCCAAGTTAAGAAGCTGCTGAACAATATCAACCACATATTTGAGACGAATGCAATTTGGCTACCTTAAGACGAGCAAATTTTCGATTAGAAATAATTCTTAACGACCAGACCCAAAGATGGCTAGCACGCAGTCCTTACAAAGTTAGCAGCACCATGCAGACAGTTTACTTCCAGACAACGTGTTGTGAGCGTAGAGGAAACGATACTATACCACCTTATATCTTAGAGTAAGGTTTCCAACTCAACTCTAACGGGAATGGGGCGTAATATATATATATATATATATATATATATATATATATATATATATATATATATATATATATATATATATATATATATATATATGTATATATATGCCACATACATAGATATGTATGAAAAATTGTATTTGCAGTATTAAGAGCGAAAATATCGAAGTAATATTGCTTAGTCGAGATTCTCGACTAAAAAGATCGACCTGTGAGAGTGTCACAAACATAAAATTAAATACGAGTGTAATTTTTCAGCTAATTTTCAGCAATTAGTGATTTAAAACAACGTCTAAAACCATGTCCTAACGCTGCTTTATGTAATAAACAACACTATTGATCACGGCAATGATTTGTTATTGTTTAAGACACCATTATTCATCGAACAAAAACAAGCCTCAGAACCCAGAATTTGTACCTGATCTGATTTCATTGGAATGTAAATGGCATCCTCTGAAGCACAACTTCAACTAGACATTTCAAGGGTCAATAAGTTCTGAGAGACTGAAGCAGAGGAGCAGTTTCTGTGGGCTCAAAGAGCAAAGTCCTGTGGCGGAGATGAGCAGAAAGTCCTCGTAACCCACCGAAGAGCTTGCGTTCCACATGTTAGAGCCAAAACATCAAATTTCCATTCGATGGTATAGCTCAGCAACCATTTTCAGTTGATTTAATTTAGAAATTTAATAGTCTCTAAATCTTACTAATATATGTTGCCAGCTCAAATATGATGCAAGAACTACTAAGAAAGCTCACTTCGAACCAACATGCTCTTAAATGCTACGCATAAAAGACTATGATTGAAAATATTATGGACTAATTGTATTCAATATAAGTTTATATTGCTTGAAACACAGAACTCTGTTAAAGAAGTCGGTATTGATGCATTTTTTTATTAATCACTAGAGTTGTTTCACGCTATTGGCTTCAGCGTCGAAATAAATGAAAATGTTGCAAGCGCTTGAACGCTCACCGGACGAAATTAAAACTGCTAAACTTGACGCTCAAATAAAGACTGATAACATTTATTACTCAGTAATGTTGATTAAAAAAGAAATAAACTTGATCGTATAAATTGTGGACAATCGCATGTGAACGTCATTTATTTTTTCATGTTATCTCACAGTATCACCTACTATGAAACAAATGCAAACCCCGTAAGGATTTTATAGTAGTATCATCACTAGTCTTAAAATGCTAGCGTTAACATTTAAAAAAACCCTTTCTATATGCAGTGAACTGATACTGTACTTTGTGATATATTGGAATAAAATTGATTTGATTTTCAGAAACGGGGCAAAATTATTAAAGATATGAGCATTCATTGTGTCGGTAAACATATGAATTATCAGCGTGACGGCTGTTCAGTTTATTTCAATATTGGAATTTCATATATGTCGTCGTTCAACATACGCAATCGTCAAGGTTTCAAAAGACTTAGTGTCGTACGCACGACCTTCCCATGAATTTTCTTAACTAGGCGACTAGGCACAAGCGCAATATGCTTCCGTCATTTTTGGTTTACGGTCCTTATGTGAACAATAAATTGGTAACAATTTCCCAATCAATGTACACTTGATTTACAACATTCTATGATGTTTGGATTTTATTATCGCAGTCTGTTAGTATGAGAGTAAATAACTTCTGCACTATGATGATTTTTTGCATTCTATCAAGTCTAAAATGAATTATTAATGAATAAATTGGCATGTGAACACAAATTTACATCCCGATTTACAAACACTGTTTATCTTGATGATAAAATTCGTTAGAAGCATAAGTAATCACTTCAGTATCTTTTCTATTGTATACAGCAGTGTAACTGTTCAGAGTATGAAGTTACGGATGGAATGTTTATTTTTACTTATATTCGTGTCCAGGTATCAATTTTCCAGGTGTCTAGGTATCAATTTAGAATTGAGAATCTTTCCTCTTTCATGTATAACGACACTTTTCTATTCGTGTTTTAGTACCTATGTCTGGGCGAGACCTTAAACACTTGTTACTCTGAATAAAATTTACGGAAAAACATGGTAATTTATAGTATTTAGTAACGACAACAGAATTTATTCTACTCGTTTGTATTACCTTATGCTGTCACACACGAATATTGACAACTTGCAGTCAATAAAACTAGTCATGCAGCAAAGCATCTGTCAAGTACTCTGACATGGATTAAATGTCTATATATATGACGCAATTGAGCCTCAGGATTTGAGATGAGACGTTTGCACAAGGCGAAACGGCGCGCTGTTCTGGAACAGACAAGAGACCTGAGAGCTGCAAACAGAATGAGAATATGCGTCTAAAAATGACCGTGGCTATGAGGTAACGACGAAAGTTTTGGGTGTTTCTTGCATTATCGCATTTAAATACCTGTGTAAAATTATTTAGAATCCCAGTAATGATTTTTTTCGCCTGTGATTCTACTCGAGTAGGTATTATTTTCTGTTCCGTTTTCAGCAGAGGATACAGTAAAACCCCAAATAAACGGCTGTTCATTGAATGGAGTTTATTTTTCTGGTGAAGAATTCCCAAGATACCCATTTATTCGTCGGGATGTTGGTCGCCGTGTACCGAGAGCAGACGTGATTCCTCTGTTTCTACCAATGAATCAGCAGATCCTTTTACCCTTCAAGAAACTCTGCACTAAAACCCATATTTCAAAAGTATTTTCAAGTGACCAATGATGCATAACTATTTTAACATCCTCTACTTTATACGGCTCTTAAATAAATCTTGGAGGCAAGTCACACAGGACCCTGAATTCCACCTGCAGGGAATTGTGGCCAGATATTTTTTATGAAAGGATCTTCCAGGGCTTTGGTTTCGACTGTCGAGCCTGCCTCACTTGTGGAGATTATTCTAAGTTTGTTCACATTCCTCGACTTAAATATTGATGAAGCAGATGTAGGAAACTGAAACTAAATTTGCATTTTAACGTGTTTATTTAGTTTGTTCCATCGTGTTTACTGTAATAATCTTATGTATAATTTTTGCTTGTCATTCTTGTTGAGCACGAGTTAAAAATCGAGTGAGAAATTGGGGAGTCGGAGTCCATTATTACGAATCCCATAGAATCTCCTGAAGAAAACTAGTTTGGATAATAGATATTCTGGTTAACAGACAACTATCTGAAATGAAGTATTTCAGTTATCCAAAAATCTACTATAGATATACTGAATTCTTTGTCCTCTTCTCAGTCCGTCCTAACTCATTAAAATAACATTTTAGCCCTGGCATATACATTGAAAATAACCTGGCAATAGATTTAGCTGTTGAACAGCCGCTGCTCGTAGGCAAGGATCGAGATGCTGCTTAAAACGCTTAATTCCACACCTCAGCTTTGACTCATCGCTGCCAACGACTAGCACTTTACATCAATACACTACCTGGCTCAACCTTGACAATTTTTTGTAACGTATCAATGTGCGATCGCTGCTCACCAATTTCGTGGTACATGATTTTTATATTAGAACCAATCATGTTCAATTGCATTCACGTATGGATAAACAAATTTTCAACTGTAGTTTTTCAGACACTGGGACAGTATTCTAAACAAACTTACGGTTTGATGCTGGGACTTGTGCTTTTGCTTCAACAGACAACTACTACGAAAACTATGTACAAAGTTACAGTTGTTAACGGCATAAACTCATTGATGTGGCTGCAGCAATTCGGAATGATTCGCTTGCAAGAATTTTCATCATGGTAAGATCATCTCCTTGTAACGCTTTTTGGAAAACCACTGGTCATAGCATTGAAATCCAGTGATTACATCGTCTGTACTATACGAGTAGCTACATACTGCACTATACTTCTGACGTACCTACAGCATTAACCGAAAGGACTTGTCATCATGATACAAAGAGACAATTTTGTTTTACTTTTTCCGCACTTAAAGCAGAAACCAACATGACTGCAGTCGACTTGTTTTCCAATGATTTGAGATACCAAAAAACAAGCAATAAAATTAAAATTATTCCATACAAGTTTTTTGGCTTTTAAATATCGCGATCTTCAAATATTCCGATTTTTTTAAACAAATAATTCATTAACTGTAGACTGAATAGCTTTAAGAACTTACGTAAATTTATGAATCACTTTGGAGAAAATTGCAACTGCATGTTTGGAAATCGTTACTTCTGTCCCTGACATTCTCAGCTTTCGTGCAATAACAGATCAGCTCTGAGCTCCACTCAATTGCTGAATGCTGGCGACAATATTGTTCTTGACAGTTTGCCTGCTCTGCGGTTATCATTTAGACTCACATAACTGATTCTATACCTTGCGTATTGGAACACATAGATTTGTTATTCATTTAGCTTTGAGTGTAAATGACTATTCAAAAACTACTTTCTGATGTGATAGATATGAGTTCTCACAAATGCGTTTGCATTTACACCATGACTTCAGCACCCCTCCAATGAACACAGGCGTGTTGGAACACTTATTGTGTTAATAAGTAGGGGCAGTATTTATTCAGAGGTATACGCTGCTAATTATATCACTTTTTTCAACATCTTTAACATAACAGTAATAACTATTTTCACTTTTTTGATAAATAATTCAGTTGAGGTAATTTTGAAGCGCATAATTTTTGGAAGAAGCGTGAAGTTCTGAAGAACTTAGCGTGAGGGGCTAACAATGGAAGTCAATTTTTACTCAGAGTAAGCAGAAGAATGTCAGAACTGGTTAGGAACAAGCTAGAAGATTCAGAATTGTAAAACTAGTCAGCAGAACAAAGATAAACCTATGATCGACGCACCAACTCTAGAACATCGGAGTTCGTTGGTCAAATCCGGGAGATCATCGAAAAATAATAAAACTCTTTCGAAACGTCTCAGGCTTGACACTGACGGCTACATCAATATTTGAGCAAGATAACGCAGATCTGGATCGACGATCGTAAACTCGCAAAAAACGCTGCCCCCGACACCAACACTCAGCGTCCTTCCGAACATCTGAAAAATCAAGTCCTCGCTGTCGAAGGACTTCGTCGATTACACTATATGTACCGGTCATTTGGTCTCCGCGTTTGTCTGACGATAATTATTTGCTCGACGTATTTGTGCTGAGCTCACAGGAGTGAAAGCCCCGACAAATTCAGCTGCAATACTGCCATGATCCCCATGTTGTTCAGGAGCCGTAATAAGGATACACTGACGAAGGACTGTGGCTAGTTCCTATGACATCTTAAGACCGTGTCATCGAAATTGAAGGCAGGTCCAGATTCATTGAATAAAAATAACAGAGTATGGCCTGAAGATAAACTCTAGTTTTGGTGAATAGGCCTAAAATATTGTAGAATTTTATCTCCAGCAATAGAATTGGCCCCCCTTCGTACACTGCTACTGATCCAAACTTTTTCTTCTTATATAATAGAAAGCGTATCTCCATCTCTATTGCTCTTTCTCTCTCTCTCTCTCTCTCTTCCCCTCTATCTGTATCTCTCACTCTCTCCATCTATCTATCTCTGTCTATCTGTGTGTGTTCGTCCCATTACTTACTATCTATTCCTGAAGAAAAAATATTGAAATGAAATCAGAACAAGTATTCATGTATTACAAGCATTGTATTGTAGATACCAAAGGTATCCACAATAAAATGTTCCATTTTTTGAAAAATATAAAATACTCCTTTAAAATACTCCATTTTACTCAAAAGGATCACTATAAAATACTCCATTTTTTCCGTTATTAGCGTTCTTCTCTTACAAGGGCATGTTATCTGTAAACACCGCACAGAATGGAAGTTCTGTATACATTAATGAAAAGCATTCATTTAAGACACAATAATTCGCTGTGAATCTTTAATACATTCATTTTTAGAACAATTTTAAAGTAGTCAAATCTAAATCGTGGAATTTCCACGGGAACTGTCTAGTTGTTCTTATAATGCTGAATGAACTTAGTGCTACTGTTATTCATCGATGATGAATCCAGCGGAAATACGACGAAGTTCTCTCATATTTCATGACATATGAGTAAAGAATTGGCAAGTATCATTATAATATCAACTCAGGAATCTTTGACAAAGTAGCTCTGAATGAGTGAACGAAAGTCAATACCTTCATCTTTATTTATTGGAGAGTTGTTCAGTATCTGATGCATCTGTAAAAGTATCGTCATGTTACAGTACTTTCCGACAACACTGAATATTTTCTACAATTGGTAGCCCGAAACTACGAGTACACCTTCCATTGGTGACAGACGCAGTGAAAATCGACTTGGTTATCATACAGATTCCGTGGTACCACTTGAGAATGTGATCTTAATTATTTACATTAGATCGCTTTTAAATGAGTAATCGATAGAAAGCGTAAAATTATGAGATATTAGAAGTACTTTGAAAACCACTTTTGAATAACTTTCAAAACTTTTTGATCTTGCCTCGGGAACGTAAATGATAAAACGTTCTTTTTGTGCATAAGAAAAAATACGCACGGAAATAGAACTGTTTTGTCTCCTGTGAGTTACTGACGCCACGTCCTAATTGACCATATTATGTTACAATTTCTGAATTGTACAATAAAAGCTACAGAGCTGAACATCGTGTTTAGCTCTACTTTTTCTGCTTTTATGACAGTTGGATTTTCATCTTTATACTAACGAACCAAACCATATTCTCTCACATAGCTGCAGTTGACCAAATCTAGCGCAGGTCACTCAGTTTATCAGCTTTGAAACTTTTCTTGCAACATTCAACTTGACATAACCTAACTTACCTTAACCCTATTTGTATTTGTGAAAAAATTGATATATCAAATAAAATGGGATATGTAGTTCCAGAAAACCCACAATGATGATCTTCTTGAAACATTAGGCTGCACTCGTTCTATAGCCAAAACTACCTGTTCTGTACATTTACATCTCATATTTACTGCCATTATCTCACATTTAGAGCTTAGCATACGAGGAGAAATAATGAGCTCAAATAAACTCACACTACGTTGTGTGAATCTCTTTTATCGGATGAAAAAGGTTGAAAACTTCACTACATCTGAATGCAGAGAATCATCAATTGGTCAATACAAAAATTTAATATTGTTTCAAAGTTATACACACATCCATTTTTATTTGCACTGATTGAAACTTCATTTCAAATTTTCTTCCTGCAGTCAATTTTCCGATAAATTTCTTGAATTATGACGGTTAAAAAACATTCAAATTAAACTGTGAATTTGGGCTTTCATAAACTGAATGCTCGTTGCCATGTTTCTATATGCACGATTACGACTCTATTCGTCTTTTTTTCTAAAGCCTGAAGGTGTTCTCAATTGTCGTTCACTGAAAAACGGTACGAAAATAGCTTCAAGCGACACAGTGGCGTGCCCTGTCAAAGTCATAAATGCTTCTCTTTTGTAGTCGAGAACGATAAACGTAGACGGGAATTTTTCTCGCATTTCGCTGTTTCCGCAAGCTTAGTCACAGACATTCAGCACTTTTGAGCCATCAGAATAATATTTGTGATACGGAATTTCAAATTGAAAATAAAAAGAACAACTCTGCAATACCACTGGGTATATATTAATCCATAATTCTGCCTCTGCAAATTTTTCCTCTGGGTGATAGGGATGCTGCTAGATAAACTCGCCTATCGACAAAATCGACGTCAAAATACAGGTGCGCTTGATGCAAGTTGTAAATTGATGGTGAGCGTTGCCTTGTTACCCAACAAGCGAGGATTGCTCTTTGCTCCAATTCAACAATTATGGCCCTCACTTTTTAACCGTTGTAAGTCTTCTATTTTGTAACAATTTTTTTTCAAATTTTTGGATGTTAAAATCTTTGCTTTTTTCAAAATATTTTTTTATTTTGCTGTTCAAGGATTTTGCTCCAATTAATCATTGTAAAAAAACTCCTGACTTTCGAAAGAATAGTCAACCCCTCTACACAAATATCTACTTTCCAGGTGTCTCTTAAATTAAGTCGTGATTTGAATACGAGACTAATCGCAACATAGGTATATACGAAGAACTGTACGTAACTAACAAATAGATTTTAGTTCAAAAATTTATGGTATATATAATATCACCAGCTTGGTCGACTGATGAGAGAATCTGCTTGCGAGCGGAAAGACCCGGGTTCGAATCCCCCTGCCGACATGGTTGACGCGGCTAGAAATACGGCATGGGACTTGAGTAAACTACCGAATAATTATCGAAGTAATTATCCGACCCAAGAATGGGCCTGAAGGTTCGTTCCTATAGCCTCATTCTATTCTATTTATACCTTTTATATGTTTACGTGCATATACTGTACTGATACTAACTGCAAAGCGCATTAAATACGTTTGATTAAATTAAAGTATTTTAATCTCTTTAATTTGGCAGTCATCGATCAGCGTTCTGTGTTCAGTGTTAGGACCTTCTATCGTGCTTGAGTGTAAGCTCTCTTACATAGTCTTCTTGGGCGCCTTGAGTTTGTTCTTGGATTACCTTGTACCGGTTTTAATATTAATGGAGCTACTCTACGTTGTTCAATAACATACAGTCGACTCTTTTAATTTGCACTCACAGGTATCAATATTCTGCCTCTATCCACAAAAAATCCATAAATTGAGCATGAGCTTATGTTACGTTGCTATTGTCATGATAGTAATGATACATTCATAGGTTTGCATATTCCAGGCGATGTATGAGGTACATGTATTAGGTGTGTGTATCACACGAGGAACAAGGTATCAAGTGTGGAACGGTTCTCCGAGAGGCAAGCTCGAGGGCAGGGGAAACATATACAATAGGGTTTGAAAAGGATCGCGGTTTGAGAAGGGTCGCGGTGTTTGGTTTCGTAGCTAAAGAACGTGTTCCAAACAAGCAAATTTATTGGTAAAGACCTTGTAACTCTCAAGAATTACGTAGTCGTGTAACTCTCAAGTTGATTGAAGAGTGGGCGAGGTGTATCACAGACGGTTAGAAACCTATTTCAGACCATTGGACAAATAGGGAGGTTAGAAAATGGAAAAGATACGCGGGAGGAGCAAAGCTCATATAAAAACGGTAGGAAGGATAGATGCTGGAGGACTTGGGAACTAGATCTCTGCGACGATGTAGGGTTTTGCAGCTAGAGCGACATCTAGGGCATAGGTATAGGTTTATGGGTATGGGTGGAATAGGTGTAGAAGTGATTAAAGGGGAATTAAATTAATCATCACACCGACGAATGGCAGCAGATTTTACACGTGTACCTACCCGTATACGAAGGGAAGATTCAATTGTGCAACAGCAAGGAATGGAAGGGAAAAAACTTAGTGTTGTTGCTAAGGTGTTGTAATCGTGAGTGTTAAACATCGAATCCCATCATCAGCAACGAATCTCCAGTGCAAGAACAAGTTTTAATGTTTTAATTGTTAATATGATCGAGGTTAGCGACAGGGTAGATTTCGTAATCTGATGTGAACGCTCATTGATATAACAAAACTGTTCCGTGTGTACACTTAACTGTTCAGCTATTAAGTATGTAATTAATATGCAATGGTGCACTATTTAATAGGACATTGTAGGCGATTTATATGTCAAAATGTGGTAGATGACCCATATTTTCCATCCTGTGATGTTTAGAATAACATGCATTAAATCTTTTGTGTGTATTAGTCTCCTCTCTATTGCCATTGAAGGGAGGTATCGGGAACACTTTTTACCATTTCATGTAGTCAGAGGATTAGAGTTCCTCTAGTGCGATTACGTATGTTTGTTGTATTTAATTAATTATGTGATTTACAGGTATTAATTGAAATATAAAGGAAGGACAGCATGCAGAAAAACCATGCATTGAAATTAAGATTACATAAATTATGAGAGAGAAAAACTCATCAACAATTAATCATCGTGCAATTAAAAGTAGGCAGAAAAGCTTTACCTTTTTTATATAAATTAACCAATCATGTAATAACATATAAATATCTTAAAATACACATCACCACACTATATAAAAGAAATAATGGGAAATTGTGTACTTCTAGCTCATCAGAAACTCTTACATTCATGAGTGAATAATTTGAACATCTTGTTCCGCAAACATTGTCTTAGAAGTGTACTAAAAATACATGAAACATCAGCAAAAAATTCAACTCAAAAGAAAAGCAAACACGATCTCCACAATCATTACACATATGCCTGATTTTAGGCCTTATGTAAAACTAGTTAAATGATGACGTCACGTAAAACTGACACCATATTAACAGTCAGTATGCTGCAGAGAGTAGACTGCGTATGCAGTAAATATTACACAAGTCGCTGCAGAAATAGTTGCGGTGTCTCAAAAATTTGGTATATTGCCATTGATGACATTTTCCAATAAGCAAGTAGAAAAGTAGAACGATTAGCCGTACATCTATTTATTCAAATGCAAGGGTAGAAACTTTTAAAAAGTAATATTTGCCCATCACGTTTTGCAGGACTTGAGGCTACCTCATCCTGACCGCAGACGCTTTTACACGGAGTACTAAGCGATGATATCAGCAAATATCAACTTGGACGAGAAAGAACACAAAAAAGAAAAAAGAGAAGAACAAGTTAGGAAGCAGCAAGAAAAAGCTACAGAGGATGCCCACTTTCTGCAGTGTGTGGTAGGGAGCAGCACAAGGGACAGTACTAGTTAAGAGAAAGATCTACTTGCAGATCCATGTACCAGCTGCAAGACACCAAGACCTTTGAAACGAGGGCACAAACAAGGGTCATTATAAGACCTAGTTGCAACTTTGAACCGACATAAATTATCAGATAGACCTGCCTTCATGACAATCGGTGAAATTGCCCGCAGTTTGGAGCAATAAATCTAGCCACTAGAGCTGAACCGATCCAACATCAGACGGCAACGACAACAATATCGCAAATCCATCTTGGAAAAAGCCAAGATTAGTGCGACCCACAATTGAAGGGTGGACAGCACTAGTGGACTAGGCTACTTGCATTTTTTTCCGTGGAAAATATAATATATTTTCCACGGGAAAAACTGCAAGTAGTCCACTCCCGTGCTGTCGCTAACACAGCGCTGACAGAGGCGATTACGATCCAGTAGTTTACTATATGAAGGGTGGACAGCACTAGTGGACTACTTGCATTTTTTCCCGCGGGAAAAAATGCAAGTAGTCCACTAGTGTTGTCCACCCTTCAATTCTCACTCACTGCTCACTGGAATGAAAAACTTATCCAAGATCTCCATAGGCACTGAAACTGTAGACAGATTGCCTGTGCTACTGACAGGTAATGATCAATTAAAGCTTCTTGCAGTTCCAAAGCTACCCTCAAAGAGGGGAGAAGTGCAAGCTATGGCCATATTATGTGTTCTGAAAGACTTGAATGTAGGGGAAAAAGTCCAGTGGATGAAGGTTGTTTACATCCACTGAACGCTAAAAATATCATCGTAATCTTAAAGCGAAACTATATGAGAAAGGCATCTGGAGACATAATAATTTGCTATTTGTTTTCTGTCTAATTTTTTCAATTTGGAACTAAAATTCATGGTGAATTTAAATTCGTCAAATACGTAAAAAATACATGAGCTTAAGACTTTGTGCTGAGCGTTTGATTCAACACTGCAGGTAATCAGATACATCAAAAAAGCTTTCATCTGAGGGCTTCTGAGTCCTACAGAACGATACCATACTCGGATTCCTTTTACAAAGGTTTATTTTCAAGTTCAAGACTGCTAAATTCAAGTTATATTTGTGCAAGAACTTTTTGCAGCACAGATTCTTCTTTCTGTCTCAAACGACTGTAATGAAGAGACTTGTTACATGCATCACATATTACCGGATATTTTTGCGTACATTTTGATCCTTTCATCCTAAATGTATTCCATTTAAACAGCTCCTTTGAGCTCCTTTAAATAGCAGGCAAAATCACAGAAGAACACATGAAATAAACCATAGAGATTTAAATTATCAGGCATTTTTCAACATAGAAGTGATCATGATTGCAGAACCCAAATATGCCCCAATTTTTTTTTGATTAACCATCTACATAAATAGACAATGTATCTCCACCTCTCACACTCTCTCTCTCTCTCTCTCTGTATCTGTGTTATCTGTGTGTGTCCATCCTATTACTTCGTATCTATTACTGAAGAAAAGTTATTAAACTGAAATCCGAACGGGTATGCATGTAATGTAAGCATTGTATTGTGGATACCAAAAGTGCCTGATCACTATAAAAAACTCAATTTTTGTTATTAACTTTTATTCCATATACAGCCATGTTATCGGTACACAAGATACAGAATGGAAGTTCTGTATGTATTGATGAAAAATATTTACGGGTAAAGCTGAAAAATATATTTAATTTCATAGATCCACAATTTTATCACTTTTAAACCAACGCGTATCAACAGGTACTATCTGGGCCATGTTATCGATAGATAAGATGCAGAAAGGTAGTTCTGAATAAAATTAATATAAAGTATTCATTTAAAGCATAAAAATTCGTTGTAAATCTTTAATGCATTCATCTTTATAATAATTTTAAATTAGTTAAATCGAAATAGTGGAATTTCCAAGGGAACTGTTTAGTTTATTTAAAGAGAAAGTTGAAATCGAGATTACTCGTTCACAAGAGTAATTTAGAGTAGTTCCAACCCAAATGAAGTCTCGTATCATGATTACCGATTAGTTTTCAAATAAAGACCAATATTTTAGATTGAAACTTTCATCTTTTGCATATGCTGTAGTGTTACCAAAAATTTAGCCAGCTCTATAAGCTAAAGCTGAAGCATCACCACCAACGGACATAGGGAACAATTCGGTGGAAGCCTCTTCACTAGCATGATCTTGAAATGCTTTATGCCAGCGGTCCCCAACCTTTTCATCGACGCGGACCGGTCAATGTTCGATAATTTGACCGTGGCCCGTTGAGAGCAGCCGAAGGGGGGAAGAAGAGGCACGTTGATACTTTTCATTGTTTTTATTTTTTGATTCCAAATTTATTGTACTCAAACATGCTTTCAAAATAGAATGCAGTTAAACAAAAAATTATGGTAAAGCCATTTACCATTTTAACCCACTCGAACCGTAAATCAATGAGAACCCTGAGCTTGTTTCTCTGCAACGAGACGGTTCCACCTGGGGATAATAGGAGACAATGACACCTGGTGTGTGTTGCTTATGTCCAGTTTACTCCGTTGTTTGGTTTTGGTTGCTGTCACTGCAGAAAACCCGCTTCACACAGATAGGATGTCGGAAATGGCAGTAGGGATTTAAGTGCTGGGGTGGCAATCTCAGGGTATTCCACCATGGTTTTAATCCAGAACACCGGCAGAGTGTTGCTTATGTCGTTGATTGATTTAGTGTAAGAGAACACCGGCAGAGTGTTGCTTATGTCGAGTTTACTCCGTTGTTTGGTTTTGGTTGCTGTCACTGCAGAAAACCCGCTTCACACAGATAGGATGTCGGAAATGGCAGTAGGGATTTAAGTGCTGGGGTGGCAATCTCAGGGTATTCCACCATGATTTTAATCCAGAACACCGGCAGAGTTGTTGTCTCGAACGTAGTTTTAAGGCCTCCGTCATTTGCAATCTCCAGTAGTTGATCTTCTTGCACATAAATGCTAGATTCGCCTGGTTTGTTGACAAATGGGTCGCGGATCCATTCCTTACCCGTTCGTGGGTCTTTTGTTGTTGGGAAGTAGCGCTTTCTGATTTCTGTATCCCAATGTCGTAGAACCTCGGTGCTAACCCGTTGAAAAAGCGACCTTTTGACAAACTCAGGACTTTTTGACAAACCGTGGGTTGACTGTCATGGCCCACCTAGCTTACAGTCACTACCTCTTACATCAGAGGCAGAGGTACAGACCCGACCTCGCGCCTAGCGATTATCACTTGTTCCCGAAGTTAAAAGAACACTTGAGTGGCCAAAGCTTGCGGAGCGACGATGGAGTCAAGGACGAGATGGAACTCTTCCTCAATGGGTTGGCGGCGGAGTTCTACGACATTGGGATACAGAAATTGGAGCACCGTTTACAAAAATGCGTAGAAAAAGATGACGATTAAGTCGAAAAATAGATCAAAGTGTCTTCTTTTCAACGTTGTACATTGCCATGAGAATAAACAATGTTGTCTATTTGTAAAATTGATGCAAACCTTACTTTTGTATCCACTCTCGTGAACTAAGGATAAGTTAATTTAGAATAAATAGTAGCTGGCAACTACATAAATATCAGCTGGCAATGAAGATTGATGGCTTCATATTTTCAAACACGGGTAAAAACGTCATTACTAATGTAAAAATAGCACCTAGGATGATTACCAACTGCCAAGAATTAAAATTATACACTAGCATACATCAACTCAATACACGTATTCCAGGAGCAGTGTTGGTTGTTTACATTCTGCACTCGTACAACTTCATGAGGCCGAGAACACAGTCTGGACACTATTTAGAAGAGTTTGTGTTTTGGTGTGTTCATGATTGAAGGAGGGTTTGATGGTGTGAATGCGGCTTAACAAGCACTGTAAAACATGAGAAAGTAGCGGTAAACAGAGAGAAACGCGTCACACACCTTCCCTCTACCAAAGCTACAATGCTTTGTGGGGCTGCCACTGAGGTTTTTCTCTTTCCCCCAGATTTGCACTACAAATTCCCCCATATACAGCAAAAATCCCCCAAAATTAAAAAAAATCATAATATGCTATAGATTTACTTAAAACTGACTTTACTTACTGTATACTTACTTACTTACCTTACTGTAGGTCATGGTTGGCAAGGTATACTGCAAGAATAAGTTTGCTTTTTGCAATTTCTTCGGATCCCTTGGACGGTTCTCCTACCATAAAGTGCGCGATATCAACGCTTGTACATGCAACAGTTATATTTCTCTTATGTTTCTCTGTATTACTGTGCTTGATGAGCATTGATTTATTGTAAGTTTTCAATTAAATATTGCAGCACTTACAATAACCACAGTTGGAATCATTACTACCCCGTTTCGGCCAAGTTATCAATTCGGGCACATTAAGTCAGTCATTTCTAAATGACTGCGTATACAACTTCAGTTTCTTAGAAGACGATTCAGTTTGGTCACTCATTATGGGGAAAATAATCACAATTCAGAAACAGAAATAATAATCCTAATATAATGATATCATCATATAAATAACATTAACCAATAAATGAACTTTGTTGCCATCCCTATGGAGCTTTACGTATTAAAACGCAAAATAAATATTCAAGTTAGAAGAATACTCACTGCTTAACAGCCTGTTACAGAGTTAGCCTCTGTAACGACAATAAATTATGACAATGCAGATAAATAATAATAGTTACTTTGGAATAAAGCAACCATGAGTGTTAGACACGCAAACGATAGCATATCAATTCCAGGACACCAAAGAAATTTTAAATCTCAAGAATGCCTCAACCGTAACGCTCCAAATTTGCATTTGCAACTCTAGAAAGTATAAAATCACTGGTTACTAAGTCGCCAAGCTATAACAATAAAGACTAGGCCTGCCACACATATATAATATCTCTTTATTTTAAAGCACACAAGTAATTAATCTTTAAGAACTTCTGCGTTCCGCCTCCTTTGCTTAAGACAATACGTGAAAAAATATCTGAATTTATAAATTAATACATAAGAACTTTTAACACCCTAACTCTAACACACTTTTTTAACGACGGTCATGAAACAATTTCAATCAAAGCAAATCTTGTCGCAAGTCTGTTCGAAGACGATTTAAACTTCGTTAAATCGCCTTTTATACGTCATTAAAGAGGGTATTTCCTGTTCTGCATCATGACCTCTACATTTGAATGAACATAAGTCTGGGTGTAACCCAAAATTATTCAAGTTACACAATTTTTGAATTGAAAATAATTGTCGGTGAAATTCCCCCAGATTTATTCGATTTTTCGAGCGTTTCCCCCCATTCCCCCAGACAACCTGCGTTTCCCCCAGATCTGGGGGAATTCCCCCATCAGTGGTAGCCCTGGCTCAGCTGAGTCAGCACCTGGCTAACCGTTAACCTCTCCTTCATGGAAAGTTACACAATCTCGGCAGAAATACACCAAAATAAATCATATGGAAATAGTTTATTGTTTCTTGTGCGGCCCGGTGCCATTTGATCCCCGGACCGGTACCGGTCAGCGACCCGGGGGTTGGAGACCACTACTTTATGCAATTCGAATGAAGCAAAACGAGCAGTCGCATTAACATATTTTATTACATGGTACAATTTACTAAAAAAGTGTTCATATATGAAAATTTCGCTAATTGAGAATGTTTTCGAGGAATGTCCTAAGTGCAATATATAATTTCAGAAAAGAAGTAAAGCATCGCTAAAGTATATTAAGCATTTTAGAACAGGTTTAACAGCCCCTGTAGCTCAATATTAATCAGCCGATATAATCACAAACCTCGTGTGTACACTTGCGTACTTATGCCTATAAATACGACTAATCGCATGCGGACCTAACACGCTTTCTGGATTAGGTTATACATTGGCATTATTAGCTGTTAATGTATTTAAGATATAAGACTCAATCCTCGTAACTTTAAATTAAAAGATGCTTCTTTGTAATACCTGCCATAGGCGAGAGTTAACTTACCGTCAGCTTGAAAAAGAAACGCTCAGCATCGAGATTTGAGATTTGATGTACATACATAAACCAAGTAAGTTTGCACATTGGTTGAACACAGCGTATCAAACAAAAAAACATTCATCAGCTCTCATTTTATCTCAGCAGTGTTGCCAATTGACACAAACTCCATAACTTAATAAAGATCGATAATGTTGAGGGGGCAAGCAATGTTAATTCATTACTCGCTCCTTGCATCGAGCACCATAAAAATTGCAAACACTGTACCGTCTGTATATCACACACGTAGCGTTCAAAGTTTTCAGTAGGGGACTAGAAATACAAAACGTGCAAGTGAAATTTTTGATCATGCACTGAAATCGCCGTTTTATTTGGGAGGCAATGAAAATGTAGCGTTCATTTAGATTGTGTTCCAGAAGTTGAGGGAACTTCTAAATTTCAGGAGGACGTCATTAATCTACATACCTGTATAATATTTCAAACTATTGATAATGCATGCAATCCTGAACACAATGGTGAACCAAAGCAATATATGCTATATACACTACATATTCAGGGAGCAGCAACACAACTTCCTATTTTCAAAGCATTTTGCTTTGAAAAAATGATGTTATGCGCCCGCTTCCTTTAGATGCTGCACAAAGTAAACATCACAACTTTCTCCAGATGAATTACAATGGCTGGAAATTTCAATGAGATTGTTTGCGACAAGAATAAGGAACAAGCGCCTCATTAGTCAGCAGATTCCCAAATTGAAGTCATCATCACCTTGAAACGAGAATGCAATAGTAGAAAATAAAGCCTCATCTACATTCGGTTAAGAATACTTCCATAAACTAAAGTGGCAGATTCGTAAAAGTAAAGCAGTCAATGCTTTATTTTCCGACCTAAAGTCGGAATTCAGACAAATTTAAATGAAAGAGCGTTTATCTGTGAACAAATGAGCCCTTTATTAGAGGGAGCTTTGTCTTCAAAACATATTCCGAACAATAATCTTACTAATGGAGTTATGAAATTGCATTGACCGACAACTGCGCAATAGTGCACGATTATTTTCCCTGCGAGGGGAAGATGCTGTCAGTACAACGAGTCAGGGTTCCAGATCACGGACCTACATAGTTCAAATTCTGTGCTAACACTTGCAGAATCATTACCAGAGAACTAAAACTTCAAATTATCCACTAACAACCGGTTTTCCGTTATTCCACTCATATAGCAGTTGGCAATGAGAGGCATTTGGGCATGCGGAACTGTGCAAGCACTCAGACTCCCAAATTTATCTTGCAATGGGGGATTAGGTATTAGCTCGCAGTGACCCAGAAACTTTTGATGAACACGAGACAAATATTGGAGGAACAATGATAGCAGCTATAAAGTGGTATGACAACAGGTCAGTATGCTAATTTCCAGCGTCGTAAATTGTTCCCCGTCGAAACTATTCAAAGATATATATGGTAAAACAAAAAACTGTTGATGTATTCATTTTTCAAGAAGTCCGAATGTGTTTGTATTTTGAGTACATGAGAGAGACTGATTTTCATTACCAGCTATTGCCTTATTACAAAATGTTACGTTCCAAAAAATATTACATGCGACTAATGTTCCTCTCTTGAGTATAACTGTAGTCAATAGCAGATTGCGCTACAGAAAGCTTGTCGATAACTCGTCGTTCCTAAGAAGAAACATGACGTCCTTACATATACGTTTCAAATAGCAATTAGCGAACTCTTCAATGCTTGCTGGAAAAGCATTTACTGCTTTCAAGAAAAGAACACCATCTTCTTCAACAATAGCTCAAATGGCTCACAAGAAAACGGAAGAACTACTAGACTTAGACGGATGTGCGGCTTGAAAAACGTGAAGGTTCAAGGAAAAACGTGAAGTGTGAAAAGTCTTTGAATGCGAGTGAAGAGTGTGGATTTGTTACAAGTGCAACGTTCCTTCATATATCGATGGACTCGTTATTTTCCCGGTAAATTTCATACAGAATACTATACAACTAATTGTCTCCGGATGAAATACAAACAGGATTCGGGTCTGCTTCTGTATTATATCACAGAAGGCACTTGTATGTTTAATAAATTTTTTTTATCAATTAAAACATCAATGAATTACGAAAGAAACGATTTGAATAAATCGTAATACTATTTTTTTCTTTATTCAGGTCCTGTGTTTTGTTTTTATCTAGTGCTGAGTAACTTTTTTCTATTCCTGAGTCGTACATATGCCTATCTGGATGTAGAAGTCCGGTTGCAGCATTTTGTTATTCAGTAAAGCTATCATTCTAATTATCATAATTACGGTTTTGTCATACGAATACTATTTTTTGGAATTACTTGAGTTTTTAAACGTAATACTGTAATGGAGAAAAATGATTCCACTATTACGATGAAGGCTAGGGTCAAAAGATCAATTACAAACAGAGATCACGTAGTATCGGTTACATGGGTATGACCGTACGTCAAAATAAGTAAATTTATGGTACTTCTTAGAAAGAGACACAGGATGTTCCAAAGAAGAAAATTAAACAAACAATAAGTGCTGGTCTGCCCATGATCGATCTTATTTAAAAGATGCCAAAGAAAATCGTCGCAGAGTCGATATCTGGTATAGTAAAGGACTATACCAGATATCGACTTCATATTATTGGCCGAAGGGAGTTACGTTGAAAACGGAAGACGCACGAGAAAGTTTGACCTACAATCGAAAAGTACAGAAGGAAGAAGAGGGTAGTTGGATACTAGGGTATCTTCAACACCGGAGGTAAGCTGCTCTAAATAGAAACTTGTCCGATAGCGAACATATTTTTCTTAACAACTGTTTTGTGTTTATCAAAATGTTATGATACAAGTTGTAATATCCCCACAAAAAGTTTTAAGTAAACATATTGCTCAGGACAGTGTTCAGAGTGCAATTTTATACATTTTTTGTTATCATCGCATGTTATAGTTAAACTATGTGTTGCGAGTATGGTGACATCTACCATGCGTGCCGTCAATTACCAATCGTGACATATCTTTTAGGCTGGTGGGTCTCTCCCTTTCGATTTTCTGTTTGATTGATTCAACGCAATCAAATCGGCATCATCATGCGCACGGGTGCTGTAAACCTGACGCTTACCGCAAAAAACGGTGTGGTGCTGCATGGGTGCAGAGCGTACAAGGGAAATTCTTATTGCTCTCCCAGCGATTGGTTACCGGAGTCCTGGTAATCAACACGTTGGTAACGTTAACGGCAATCGCTACTAAATCCAGCTTTGTTCCCCATTAATCGAAATGCTAGTCGTGCTCTTAAATCTGAAAAAGAAGGCCATATCTGCAATCTGCAGGTGGTAGATTAATAAGTAGTGCCGTAGGGGTGTCAATTTCTCGAACTGATGTATTGGGTTGTCCGGAAAGTTCGTGCCGATTTATAGTAGTTCATCTTTTGACGTATTAAGAACATGATTGAGTTTGGAAAGTAAACTTTGACTACACCTACATTCAAAGCACACCTGATGCTTTTCTATTTCCATAGAGAAAAAATCCATCACAAGCGACCAAAGAAATATACGAGTTTACAGTGATCCATCAGGCTAACGCCAGACCACACGTTTCTTTTGAAACGTGTCAAAAATTGCTGCAGCTTGGCTGGGATGTGTAATCCCACCTTCCATATTCACCAGATATTGCTCCTTCGGATGATCATTTATTTCGGTCTTAGCAAAATAGTCTTCATGATAAAAGTTTCAATTTCTTGGATGACCTAAAAAGATACCCTGAGGAATTCTTTGGCATGAAACCACCTCAATTCTGCGATGAGAGTATTTTTTAGTCAAAAGAAAGATGGAAACATTTTGTGCAACAAAATGGTTCATATTTGGTTGATTAAAAATGTATTGGCATATATATATTGAACTTTTTCTCTCTTTTAAAAGTCGGCACGAACCTTCCGGACAACCTGATAGGATTTGTCTCAAGCGTTATTGAACTTTTGCACCAAGAAAGGGTTAAAAATTTGCTCTGCGAAAAATTTCGCAGTTGAACTTATGTATTTGTGATTTGAAGTCCAGTGACGCGACAATATATTTCAGGAGCTAAAATAGGATCCACTTGTTTCAACAGGTTTCGTTTAGGGTTACTTTAACAGGATAATTCTCTAATCAGATTTTACACTCGTTTTCGTGACTTTAGATATAAATATGTCTAGCTGTTCTGTGTGTTTAATATCCTTTCTTACGTCTGCCGTCAAGAATGAAAACCTGTTAAATATTTCATGTGGAGGTTTAAAGCCCTCCGACGGGGATCATGTTTTTTTAACAATGTCATATAGAAGAATCTGTAAAACGTTACAAAAATAGCGGAATATGACGGAAGGAGAAGCATTTGAAAAACCTTTGAAACTTGTAATTTTTTGAGAAAATAAAAGTTTGCGAATAAAACTAACAAATAATAGCCATAATTCCTATGTTATCGCCACATTTCATTCAACCTCTGCAAACAAAAATGTTACTGGGAATTATTGGTCCCAATACGAAACAAAAACACCACGGTATAGACTGAAACCCATTCACAAAATACTTAATCTGCGGTAGCATGACTGCCAAGGTCAATTGTAGTTTCAGCTTTTCATAAAAGTACTGAACAAAGAATTACATTCATTCTCCTATTGAAAAAATTGTAAAGTATGTATCTATCAAAATAAGAAACTGTTATTATGAATTGGCCTGTGCTTAATGTTAAAAACGGTAAATCAATTTTTTAAGCGTTGTGTTGTACCATTTTTTGTTAAGGCCCCTGGTGCTTGCTATGGGCTTTATATTTGAGTATTGGTGATCTACCCTACCTAAGAGTATTTTAATGTTGAATTAAACTCGCCATCAAAGGAAGCTTCCCTAAACCCTCAAAATTTAAGTCTGCACCTACGAATCGAATGACACGCAGAATGCTGTGTGAGTTCGAAGCCTATGAGGCAATTACGATTCTATCACCACTTTGGAGCCAGAGTCAAATGAGCCATTCAGATTTGAATTGTTTCGTTTTCCGCACCTAATAGCATGGAAACATTCGTTCGAAAGTTTCTGACTATGAACTAAGAATACTGGGGTTAAGAGTACAGCTTATGAACCGAGAGATACTTTGCATTTCACTGCTAGACGTGACGTGAACTTGTTATACAGTTCATGTTGCCTGCAGATGGTCTTCATGAAATCCAATATTTTACGATATCATGTGCTTTTAACAGACTAGAAACTATTATATGAACAACATTTACATTTACTTTCATTCCGAAGAGCGAGCAGCCAACGTATTCGTCAGCGCATACTACAGGACTACGAGTCGTCAAAATCAGTTTACCAGATGCAATTTGACCCAGTCCCCGTATGCAACTCCCATGTGGGACTAACTGTATTTGAAATAGAATGAACGCTATTCATCACTTTTCGCCTTCGCCCATTTCTGCTTCCAATGACGTTTCCGTTCCTGTTGAGAACGCAAAACCCATGAAACATTTCAATTATTTGCTAAGGGAAGACAATAATTCAGTGTTTTTCAGAAGAATACACTGTAATTCGAAAGCATTAATTTGTACGCATATTACGTAATTTTTAAAATTCTGCAATACTTTTATATCTTTCTAAGAACTTTTGAGAAAAGAATAGTATAATTGCTTTTACTAAATATCTTTAATGATTTGAGTTGAAATTTTCCGCTCCTCATCCTGTTTGTAAGCTCAATAAAACAAAGTCGCAAAGAAATAAGTCGCCATGTTTCTGTTCTCCAGGACCGAGACATTTTGAAGTGAAAGCCTACAGCCCCTTGTGAGGCTCCATTAACGAATAAAAAGTAGCAATATATTAAATGAATATTACATTTTAAATGAAACACCTTTTTAATTTAATAAAAGACCAATTTCTAAAGAAGTTAACTGCAAAATATAATCTTCTTACAATATATGTTTCGATAAATGGATATTTTTACTTTACATTTATATTTCTTGTTTAAATTTCAATACTATAATACCGTGTTACTTACTTTAGTTAATATTTTATGACGCGTGATTCATTTTATTTTTACTTTCGTGTTGTTATGTGGCGCAAATCAAGGGCAAAAAAAAGCGGAGAAGCACAGAACTTGAATTTTGCAATGAGGTTATTAGAATTCTCAAAACTTTTTGATGAGTTTTCCATACCTACGTTGGGTCTTTCCCAGTCTGTTCACGGCAACAGAAAATTTGCCCCTTACAATCAGTAGATACGATACAGAATGGAATTTCTATATATATCAATGAAAAATATTCCTTTAAAGCACAAAAATTCATTGTGAATTTTTATGCATTCGTCTTTGTAATAATTTCATATTAGTAAAATCTTAATCGTGGAACTTATACGGGAACAGCCTAGTTACTAGATAATTATTCACAATCGTAAAGTTAGTAAAGAAATGTGCAATAGAATACTCCGAGCAGCTATTAGCAATAACACTTTGAAATTACCTGAAATTAACTGTACAACAAAATTATTATAGCTGCTATACAAGATTTCCTCGAGGAAGTGAAACTTATACCTAACCCTTTAGTGACCAACTTTTTTTCTAGTTTGGAAAAAATCATTTTGTTTGGTTTTTCACTTAAATTATTACTATAGGGCATAATAATATACATCTAAACTTCAAAGTTCATTTTAAAAAGAAAAATCATAAGAGGACCATATGCTCCACTTGGATCTGAAATAGTGCTAAACAAAGGAGGACCATACAGTCCTATTCGATTGGGGGGAAAACTTCAAACAAATTAATGGATAAATATTTCCTTTCTTTGTGTATTATCTCGCAGGGTAGAACATTAAACGGTACAATAACAAAAAAAATTAAATTTGCATATAGAAATTTTACTCAAACCTCTTACTGAACAGTTTCAATTTTAAAACAATCTAGTTTCGATGGAAAGCTTCAAGGCAGTTTCTGTTCCTCTCATAACATAGATGTACAACGCATTTTTTCCAAAACATGTGTATTTTGCCTTTGCAACCAGGATTTTTACACATACCCCTATTTTCATGAAAAGCTGGGAAGGGATTGACACCATCATGCCTGATGCATTCATTTGGAATCGATGCTGATGCTTTCCCTATCTTCCTTTTCTTTGCATACTTTTGTTGCACACTCTCTTCTGATGGTCGCCCTCTCTTCTTCAGAGTGTTCTTTCCGCTTTTGATCAAGGAATTTGCCAGCTTTAGTTTGAAGTCACATAACGATGTCTTATTATAATATGCAACTCCCTTAGAACTTTCAGCTCTACGCTATAGTAAGTAGCTGTTTACCACTGCCATGTCAAACAAGTGAAATATTAGCCTGAAATGATATTTCTTAGCGCGGAAGTTCGTGCAGTAGTATGCCATGTACTGGTCATGCAAATCAGTACCCCCATATAATTGTTGTAGCACGACACAATATTAGGAACTGATACCTCTATCCTCTCTTTTGCTTTGCGATCAAATTTCCCTCGCTGATGTAATGGAGCAGACGTCAGAAAACTATAAGCAAGGCAAACAGACCTGTTAACATGCTATTTCACAACAGTTATTGAAACGTCATCGATTTCAGTCACATGTTCATTAAATGAACCTCTGCCCTGCTCACGTAATTGTTTGTCAGACTTGAACTTCAACCCCCCAAGTCTTCTTTCTTGAAGAGTTCCACAAGCCTATATTTTCCTTCATGCCGAATAAGAAATTAGTTTCAGCGATGTGAACCAGTTATCAAAATAGATCTTATGGTTTTTGCCATCTGGAATGGTTTCTGCCAAGTTCAGAAGAGCGTTAGAGCTTGGACCCAGATCAGAATTTTTCCTGAGTATGGGAAGAAGTCATAAACTAAGCCTTTACTATCTTCAAGAACAAATATTTTATATCCTCATTTATTGGGCTTCTTTGGGATATATTGTTTCAGTGAAGACTTACCCTTGAAGGGAACTATTTGCTCGCCAACGCATAACTTTTCTTCCATAGGGATTCGCTTGAACTTCTCCTTCAGATGGTCAACAAGGAGTCTCACTTTAGCTAATTTGTCACTTGAATTCAATGAACAATTATCAACCAAAATTAGATTCGATTTTATATCTCCCCATCTTTATCGTGACATAATTTGAGAAATATTTTCATGCATAGCATGAACTTACCAATGGAAACGAGTGTTATAAATTTTGATCACAGACATTTGCATACAAATACTTAACCACTGTTCAAATTCAAGATTATTTAGATTGAGGAGTTTTGACGGATCGTTTTGCAGAGCAAACAGATTAGTTTGTTCATAATTTTTTTCAATAATGTCATCAGATACTAGAATCTTGAAGTAATACATTGGAGACTCAATGTTGTCATTTTCGATGGGATGGCTTACAAATATAATGAACATCCTCTTCCATCTGTTGTGATGTTCACGCAGAATTGCAATGAATGCGATCAGATTTCTTTATTTTGCTTGTTACTGTAGTGTCAACGCTACATTCTTAAGCAAATAGGTCCTCTCGATCCTCTACATGGGTTTCATCCTCACTTAAATTTTACATGAGGGCTTCAAAATCAGGATCTAGAACATCGTCATCAGACAAATCTGACTCCACATCACTTCTACAATCTAATGAAGCTACTTTACTGGCAATTCTGAGCTTTATCCTCGTACTACTGTAGAATGATGATGCAGAGAATGCAGAGGAGGTACCGGGAAACAAGAACCTTGTAAATTTAAATTTAGCTCATATCAGAAAGGACTTGTTATGCCATTTCGGCTCACCACACCAAAACTAAAAATGTATAACTCGCTGAGATATATCGACAAATAATTACGATCAAAAGATGATGGAATTTTTTGGGGAATTTTAAAATTTCAAAACAAGCCATGTTTACTGTGTCAGAATAGCTTATAAGAGTCTAAATTAAACTATAATATTCAAATCGTAACATTTGCATATGTTCTTTAGATTTTGGATGCTTTTAAAAGATTTGATTAAAATGATTACGTCATATTACATGACTATGCAAATATCAGAGACTCTAGAAATATACATGGAATGCAAATACTTAAGCTATTATGCAGTTTTGAAGTAATGAATATCACTGTTATTCTTAATATCTGCCTTAAAATCTAATTAGAGAAATAATTTGGCGATAACAAATAGTTATATTCTGAAAATGAATTTTCAAGACCAACTTGACCATACAGTTCTTTTTTACTCGTGCCATTCCCAAGACCATTAGGACCATATAGTCTTGTTTACAAAATATGACGTAACTATCTTACTGAAAACAAAAACGTCACTCTAAATGTTTCAAGTTTCAACTTAAATACTCTTTTTTCATAAATAAATTATTTAGACACAAATCTCACCTGTTGTACGTGCAATTTTAGTTCAAAAAATGAGCTTCTAGGCCCTAGGGTAAAGAAAACAGCACGTCTATTGCTCACAAAGACCGTCTGTACTCTGATGCAATCCAGCGCACTGAGCCAGGCTGGCAAAAGAACAACGCCGTAACATTTTCTGACGCGTAAAAAATCACGTAGCAGCTCATATTGCTCACTGTTTACTTATTAAAGCAATTATCCAAAAGAGGACCGTGTGGTCCTTTTGATCGCTAAAAGGCTAATCATGCAATCATTTTACAGCGTATTAAAAGAAAGACAGAAATTGTGTTAAATTTTTGTATTTTATATTGATATTTGATCAAACATCTGTTAATTTTCGCGATGCATGTTCAAAATTACTCCAATGAAAAGAAGTGTGCTGAATCACCTTAAATTTTAACACTTTGAGCGATGATTCTGGGTTTATAAGACACCAGGGAGTTGAAGGAAGTACAGTGAGTTTCCGTGCTTCTTCCGGCACTATTTACTCGCATCCGGTTGAAACAAAGCTAAGTTGAGGAATAATATTCCAAAATGAACATGTCACCTTTTATTTCGTCATTTTGAGCTTGCTGCATAATGGAACCTTAGGAACGAAATAAAAGCTGAATAAATGCCATCATTAAATTGAAACTACACGGTTCTCTCATTTTCTATTCTTCACGTCGTCTATAACGAAAACATTTTGAGTCATGAAAACGACAAGTTATAAAATAATTCCCTCCAGGGCATCAATCATTTTCAAGAAAATCGACGGGCTCAACTTTAGTCACAGGAAATTCTCATGAAGCAGCCCTACCTTAGAGAAGAGTGAGGATAAAAGTTTTGTAATTGTAATAGAACGACGGAGGCTACTTTTGTCGCGTAAGGAATATAAACTTCAAGTCATTAACATAATTCTTGGTTCATTATACTTTTTCCAGGAAAAATAAACTTCATTTTGAAAGTTATGTTGTACTAAGTTAAAGAAAAAAGTATAACATTTTCGTGTTGAAACTCTCTTATTTGCCAACTGACTATCCTCTCACGCAGAAGCAATTTTTTTACCAAAAGACGGCAAGAGGTGCCTTGTTTCTTGAGACCTCGCTTCTGTTGTGATGTTAATAATCATTAAGTCTCTTTTTATCTGGATTATAATTCCCTTAGGCTCCTGAAATTCTTACCGCATCGAGGAACGCTTCCTCGGCCATGTATTAAATACTTTATTTGCGACGGCCACCTGTTTTTAGTTTAAAAGGAATACTCAAAAAAAATATTCAACAGGAGTACGCGCCAAAATACTTAATAAGAATACTCGCTCAAGCCTGACAGTTGAGCCGCAAGACACTAGCAAACCTGAGTGACTCTAGTCCAGTGATTCTTAAACACGGTGCCGCGGCACACTAGTATGCCGCGAGACCAAATTTAGTGTGCCGCGAAACAAGAAGACATCACAAAAATCTACGTATACCTTTCATAAAGTTTAAAACTAATTTCCTCCCAAATCCCAAAGAATGTAAATTATTATTCAAAATGTTAAATTTTAGTGAGTTAAAAGTTCAGGTTAACCCTTTAGCGACGAATTTTTTTCTAGTTTCTACGTTTAAGCTCACGAAGACCGTCTGTACACTGATGCAATGAAGCACGCTGAGAGCCAGGCAGCCAAAAGAACGACGCTGTAACATGCCGCCGCGTTCAAACCTAGTAGCAACCTCATATTGCTCATTGTTTAATTATTAGAACAAATTATTCTCCCAAAGACCGTGAAAGAGGACCGTATGGTTCTTTTCGTCGCTAAAGGGTTAAGCACCGCAAGGTGTACCGCGAACACTAAATTGTACCGTAGTTATTGCAAAACATTGTCGATCTCAGTATGGCACTTTATTATCATAATTATATGAAACGCATTCAATTATAACTTTTATCTCGAGAAAAAATAGAGAATACATTTGCTTCAATGTATGAGCTTTTCGTTCATGTCATGTCAATAATTTTCGTTTAACTTTGATTAAATTCAGGTTACTTGCTTGCCATCATTTTACCTTCACTATCGAGGGGAATTGGACGATAAATCAAGTCAACAAAGTGCTTTTATCAGCATATAAGCCATATATTATGAATATCGCAAGCTCGAAAAATTTTCATATTTTAAAGCTGAACGAAACAATTTGAGAGCTAGCACAGTGGCGTGACTACCACCACTGTGCTGTCACCTAATTAGTTTGTCACTGCCTGTTATGGAATACGTGAGTGACAGTGTGTGTTAACAGTTTTATAATATAACTCCCCCTCTCAATAACAATGAACAAGTTCATAAACAGAAAAGTACAAAGTGACGATTGTGAGTCCACTAACAGCAAGCAAATGACAAAACCCGTCAACTCTAGTGCAAAAAAAGCTAAAGTTCACCACGACCGAAGATACAAGAATGAACATTTGCAGTTAGGATTTTCTTCGACCGGATCAGATGAGCGGCCAAGTCCATTATGTGTAGTTTGTGGTGATACGCTGCCCAATGAATCGATGGTGCCAAGTAAATTAGAAAGATATTTCACTACTAAACATTCCTATCTCAAAAATAAAGATGTTAGCGATTTTCAAAGATTGTTAGATCAGCAAACAAAGCAACAAAATCTTTTCTAAAAAACACTGAACATACCAGAAAGAGCTCAACTTGCTTCCATCGAAGTGACAAAACTGACAGCAGTGAAATCTAAACCTCACACTCTTGCTTAGTTAGTTATTTTGCCCGCTTGTAGGAAGATGGTTAAATGCATGTTTGGAGAAAAAGCTGAAACGAAAAATAAAAATACCCCTATCAAATGATGCAATAAGGAGAATTTCAGATTTATCAACGAATATTGAAACTAAAGTACAGAGCTTAATGAAAGTATCAAAATTTGCATTAATAGTTGATGAATCGACTGACACAAGCAACAGTAGTCAGTTGCTTGTATTTGTGTGTTTCATTCATGGAGATGAAATCATCAATCAGTTTTAGTGCTGTAAGGAGATGCAAACAACTTGTAGAGGTCAGGATATTTTTTATGTTGTGACAAGCTATCTTGAAAAAACTAATTTGAGCTGGAAGTCTTGCGTTGGCATTTGCACTGATGGAGCACCATGTATGGTTGGCAGTATTAAAGGCTTCGCTTCACTAGTACAGAAAGAAAATCCAGAAGTCATTCGTACTCATTGCTTTTTACATCGACAAGTTCTAGTGTCAAAAGCATCACAGGAAGATTTGAAGGAGGTGTTGCAGCAAGTTATTGAAATAGTCAATTACATTAAAATTAAACCATTGAAGTCGAGGGTGTTTGAAGCATTGTGCAAAGACATGGATTCTAATCACGTTCGCTTACTTATGCATACCGAAGTTTGATGGCTATCGAAAGGTAAAATCTTACCTCGTGTTCATGATTTACGCAAGGAATTGATCGCATTTTTTGAAAAAGAAAAGATTGAACAATTGAAGGGTGGAAAGCACTAGTGGACTACTTGCATTTTTTCCCACGGGACAAAATGCAAGTAGTCCACTAGTTCTGTCCACCATTCATATAGTAAACTACTGGATCGTAATCGCCTCTGTCAGCGCTGTGTTAGCGACAGCACGGGAGTGGACTACTCGCATTTTTTCACGTGGAAAATATATTATATTTACCACGGGAAAAATGCAAGTAGTCCACTAGTGCTTTCCACCCTTCAATTTTGTAATTATCTCAAATGTGATTCTTGGTTATCTAAAATGGAATATGTGGCAGAGATATTCTGTCATCTTAATACTGTTAACAGTGGTATGCAAGGCCGAAATGAAAATATCCTCACCTCAACGGATAAATTGGTATCTCTCAAAAAGAAAATTGATATTTGGAAAGTCAGAGTCGAAAAAGGTGAAACTGATATGTTCCCTACAATGCGTAGCCACTGCGAAAAGAAAATGATCCCTATTATAGTAAAACATTTATCTACACTCTGAGAAAGCATTCACCATTATTTTCCGTCATATTGAACACAGAGAAGTACGACTGGATTCGAAATCCGTTCATTGATTTTCCTCATAATGAACTTCAATTACATGAAGAAGAAGAATTAGCATGTATTTCAAGTGACCGCAGCTTGAAAATAAAACATTCTGCGGTCCCTATCGATACCTTTTGGATTTCCACAAAAAACGAATATCCAGCCCTATCAGATAAAGGTATGGTAGTCCTCTTGCAATTTTCGACTGCTTATCTGTGTGAATTAGGGTTCTCTACATTGCACAATATAAAAATAAAAAAGAGAGAAAAACTACGCTCCACTGAGGAAGAAAGGCGAGTGTGCTTATTGGGCGTGTGCTTATCGCCCAAGCATTGAAGCTTCACTAATAACGGCAAATGGAAATAACCAGCACTAACAATTTTAAACCAAATTAAAAGGTAAGGTTTGTTATTCGCATTTAAAATTTTTCCCTTTGAGACTTAGATCTTTTAAAAAATGTAGGTATAGTATACTAATATTCCATAGTTCACAGTACGTTTGCAGTATGTGTGCCGCGACATTTTCAATCGTTGATCAATGTTCCGCGAGTTACAAAAGTTTGAGAAACACAGCTCTAGTCAAAAGCAGCATTATTCTCAGGGTTCGCCCTTGCCCTATCTTCCAGCCTTGCATCCAAAAACGCCAACGAGAAAATGTGATCATGCATGAAGTATGTAAGGAATTCTAAAATGTACAACTCTCACGTTATGTAAAATTCGAGAAATGACAATAATTTTTGAATGTCAATATTGAAGTTTCAGAGGTAACAGTCATTTGGAAACACTCAACTCAAAGTGAACACTAAGCATGATCGAATGGAATGAAAACAACTCAATAATTTGCTAACACATTCTATTTGCTGTTGAGTCTGACGAAAAATATTGGATTTTGACTCTGTGTTGTAGTATCTCATATTTTTCCACAATCGTATTCACTTTTTTGTACTGATCGCAGACGAGCAATTTTGAAATTGAAGTCCTTTCATAGCATCCAATTATATTCACCTCAAAAACAATTAAAATTAAGACCTAAGGAGAGTCTCTGCTTTCGCTTCACGTGGCCTTCTGAAAATAGGGGTTTTTGCCCTAGGAAAAATTAATTGTTTAGACTGAGGAAATAATGAAAATAAGAAGAATGGGGATGGGACAGTATTTTAGCAGAAAACTTGAATATGAGTCACTTCTGGTACATGGATGCGCACTGCCCTGATGAAAGATAGCCCCTTTGCAATTAATTTGAGTTCATTCAAATTTTCATTTCATATAGAATAAAATCGTGTTATTTTGAGAATAGTAACTAATTAGTTAGCAGCTTTATGACGCTTGTTTTTCGGATTCTACATTTTAAGAATTCTCAAATTATTGTCAAAATATAAAGACCAGTGAGTTATGAAAGTAAGTGAATAGAGCCCGAAGGTTAGATCATTATGGGAAAATCATTCGGTAAGCAAAGCTTAGACTTTTTGAGCGCAATATTCTTGAACATCAATCATAACTATACAAATTCCGCATTCAGTGCACCATAAAGCAAACTCCAGCGCTAGAAATGAGCAGGTCATGTAAGCGGCACTGGTTTACTGGGTTTAATTAACTCGAGACGAGAGAGAGCACAGATGTCAAGCAAAGCTTGGTCGAGCAAGATATGTACGAGCATCAGTTCTTTTAGACTGTTGAGCCAAAACGCTAAGTTCACATGAAGGTGTCTACCAAAATTAGAGTGGTTCATTGAAAGACATCAAAATATCACATGAGCTTGAAATTTTTTCAAAGTGGATCAGTTGTCCCTTTTCAAACCAAAACATATTGAATAGGAATAGAGCGGTCTACCACTAGAGGTGGTCTACATGTATCCGACAAACTGACATACGTATGATTCTTGTGATCTGAAGGGGAATTAAATTAATTGGAAAATAGCACGTCCAAATAATGGATTTGGGAGAAAGAAGGAACATATTGTGAAGTCTAAGCCACAGATAATTATATCGGCATTCAACAAAAGAAGACAAGGCCTGGCACGACAGAAAATAGGGCTTCACTCAACTTTTCACGACGTTGTAATGTAGGCCTAAAGCAACGATGGAATGGGAGCTAATATCACACATCATATTTTCAGACGTTAAATTCGAAGATTATATTTTCAGAGATCCATATGTTTAAGATATGGCTTAAAAATTGCTATTAAATTTACTTTAACGTTATATCAATATCAATGCTATTCTTATTGTTAAACTTGAAGGCTAAAAAATTTGTAATTTTGTAGCAATTATGTAATTATGTGCAATTATGTGGGCACATAATTACATGTGTAAGGGTATTGGTGAAATTAATTTTTTATGATCATGAAAAATGCGGTAATTCATGAAAGAACCACGCTCATGTTAGTGGGAACAATGTGGTTATTTGTGTGAGAACAACGCTCATTTGGCAATATAGTAATGATTGCCTACTATTATTTATCTGTTTTAATTGACATATGATGAGTGATTTTCTCTCAAAAACTTACGTGAATCTTGGTTTCAAATGCATGGATTTTTTGCATGCTGCTTCTCTTCTGTTATTTTTAATCAATATTTATAAATGACATTCTTAAACAATGAATAAAACATGTCATGATCGCCTTCGGAGGGCTCTAGACCTCCACATGAAATATGTAGTTAAAGGTTCCTATTTTCTAATGACAGACATGAGAAAGGATAATAAATACACACAGAAAGTTTAACATCGTTTATTCTAATGGTCATGAAAATGAGTAATGGAATCAGTCGTAGTCTACCAGATGAACCACAAAATATTATGCCCTATTAAAAGAGATTAATCGTGTTCTTAATTGCTGAGTGGGTAGGTACGACACTGAACAATCAAAGTTCAATGAAGGCTTTCACATCAAAAATATAAAAAAATTCCCAATCGCTAACCTTATTTTACCTTGACTCAACCTAAGCACTTACCATTTATCCTGGAGATTCATCACTGGTGGCGAGGATATGACAATTCAACATCCGCAAATAACACTTTAAACAATACCAGTTATTTTCTTCCCATTACTGCGCCAATAAACTTAGTCGCATTTCCCACAAGTGATTGGTTACTTCTATTCACGGTGCTGCACGTCTTCCGTACTTTATGAGCCACCTAGGTGCTGCAACAATGTACAAATAAGAATTCTCTCAACGCACACATCTTAGTGTACGTGTAAAATCTGCTGCCGCCTGTTGTCATAATGATTCTAATTTAATTCACCTTGAACCAATTTGCCGCTAGCCCTACCCATGCTTTAGACGTCAATTTACCCTACGTGGTTCCAGCAAGTCATACAACTTCCCTTGCAAAGTCTCTCCAAAAAAGTCACTCTACTCTCAGAGTCCCTAAGGTTTTATACGAGCCTACTCCGCCCTCAGCTTCTTTTTTCATTTATTTTCCTTCTTGCCGTGAAGAATTTCACTGTGTTCCTCTACAGCGCAGCTCACTAGGAGTGATCGTTGAATCATTGGTATATTTTCGCTGGCGTGTTGCCTGTTCAATATTTTTGCGGTCCCTTCTATACAGTATGGACCACAGAAAAGTAAACCCAATTTTAAATGTTAATTACTTCACAGTGAATGAAGATATTTTAGGTCTGTTATTTGCATTAAATGCAGAGAAATGTTCTCCATAAAAATGTCAAGTCACATCAAATTGGTTCCACTTCTATCTCTCACCAATGAGATAAATAGTAGCTGTAAAAATGTGAGTTGTACATGAAGTATATTATGATTAGCATTGATAGCAACTTTTAAACATTAGTAACTTTTGATAAAAATACTTAAGTTTCATTTGCACAGAAGAAGTAGCACAGAATTGTCATCATCCTCCTTCCAAAAATTTGTTCGTAATGATTTGAAATATTATCCTTACAGAGCTAAAGTCAAGCAATAACTTCTGAGAGTCGCTCAAGATTTGCTCACTGGTTCGCTGAACGTCCAGAAATTTTTGCTAACTGGTTAGTGGTGGGAGATGAATGCGCATTCCATATGAATGAAGCAGTAAATAAGCAGATCTGTAGGCATTATGCGCTGAAAAACCATCCTCCTGAAGAAAATACTTATGAAATCAGCATGAGTAGCATAAAAAAATGGTCCAATTACCGATCCGGTGCCACACAAACCCAACCAAAGAGACACCTTTTCTCTACTCATGCTGATTTCATAAGTATTTTCTTCAGGAGGATGGTTTTTCGGCGCATAATGCCTACAGATCTGCTTATTTACTGCTTCATTTACATAAAAGGCAGATTCATCTCCACCACTAACCATTTAGTAAATATGTCTGGACGTTCAGAGAACCAGTGAGCAAATCTTAAGCGACGAGGATAATCTCCTTCGAGAATTTGTTGCTTAACTTTAGCTGTGTAAAGATAATATTGCAAATCATTACGAACATTTCTTTGAAAGGAGGATGATGACAATTCTGTGCCATTTCTTCTGTGCAAATGAAACTGAATCATTTTTATCGAAAGTTACTAATGTTTAAAAGTTGGCTATCAATCCTAATCTTGATATACTTCATGTGCAACTCACATTTTTACAGCTATTATTTATCTCATTGGTGAGAGATAGAGGTGGAACCAATTTGATGTGACTTGACATTTTTATGGAAACATTTCGCTGCATCTAATGCAAATAACAGACCTAAAATATTTTCATTCACTGTGAAGTAATTAACATTTAGAGTTGGGTTTACTTTTTTGCGGTCCGTACTGTATATAGCTGCCCGGCTTATCAATTGTTTACATCTTTCTCCCGCGCTGCGTGTGCGCCACTACCCATATCTCATGCGTCGCCGTGTAACACATTCATATGACACGTATACACATGACCCACGCGCACGTATCATGACACTTATAGTGATTTCTCTTATAATCACTCTTCAGTCTCAACCTTTAGACTTCCCTTAGCTCTGAGCAGACATTGAATATCATTATCTTTTATCTTACTCGGAGTGAGCGCCTGAAGGAGCAGGGACCGTCGAGGAACCTAATTGGAGGAAAGGCAATTTAAGGAGAGGAAGTTTAAGAGTTTGTATTTAGGCATTTGAATATTGTATCAATTTTTGCTTCTTCTTTCTTCGCTGCGCACGTCTTGACGTCGAGTACCGGTGTACTGACATCTTGCTGAGACGTGCATAGTTGGAGCGCATAATTCTCGGTAGTGCGTGGGTTGTTTGAGCCCATCCTGTCTGCAGACAGCATGGCTGATTTCTGCTTCTTTTGCTCTGCTGTTGGCTGCGAGTTGAGTTCTTCAGGTGATGAGAGTTCTTGGGGGAGATGTTGAACAAGAACTTCCACAGTCCTCTGGAAACAGAGCGTTTCAACCTCCTTATATGTCTGTTGGCTGGGCTGTGCTGCCTAAGCGCGACCGCTTATTGGTTGACGTGCGCTTCCGGTCGTAACAGACCCTAGCCTCATCACTGTATTCACTTCCGTTGTCCTGTTCTCTTATTGGTCGACGGGGAACTTCCGTTTGTAACGGAAACCTAGCCTCGTCGCTGGATTGGCTTATAGTGTCAGCCATGCGATGCACAACACAATCATGTTGGTGTAAAAAACAGTCATTCAAGTGAGAACAATGCTCATGTCAGTGGGAACAAAGCAGTGATTCATGTGAGAACACCGTTCATGTCAGTGAAAACAATTTGACAATTCATGTGAGACCAACGCTTATGTTAGTGGGAACAATGCGGTAATTCATATGAGGACAAAACTCGTGTCTGTAAGAACAACCCACACTTCACTCGCTACATCCAGCTATTTTTTGATAATAGGAAACATCACTTTAAAATTCAGTGGTAGTTAGCTCAGACAACGGTTTGAGACAAACTCCACTGAGCACTCAGCGGAAGTGTCCTTCATTACATTATACCTAATTTAGTAGTGAGTTGAAGTTACCGCGTTGATAACGCAAAGAATATAACCGCATTTATTGCGAGAAAGTCGAATTGCCGCGTATGTTTCGAGGGTTAAAATGGAACTTGGAGAAATTGTATTTTGTTTCACGGACGCCAAACCACACTGAACCACTTGCGAAAGTAAATATTAAAGTACAACTGTCCCGATAACAAAACTTCTACAGCTAAAAGCTGTTTTCTTAATGTGTAAAAATGTAACGATTACCATTGTTAATTAAATTAAAAGATTCCCAATTTTTCAATGGAAGACGTGAGAAGGGTAATGAATACACACAGAAAATTTTACATTGTATTTTGTTCGTTTTTCCTATTTTTTTCAATCACGACATTAACTAGCATGCTTGAAAAAATAGGAAAAACGAACAAAATACAATGTAAAATTTTCTGTGTGTATTCATTACCCTTCTCACGTCTTCCATTGAAAAATTGGGAATCTTTTAATTATTTCATTCGTGGGGAGGGTTAGGGGCCTCCGAAGGCGATTATATTATGTTTCCTTGCAATCAAATAATTATGTCATTTACAAGTATTAATTTGAAGTAACAGAAAGAAGCAGCATACAGAAAACCCATGCTTTTGAAACCAAGATTTACGTCATTATGAGAGAGAGAAAATAACTCATCGTCAATCAATCATTGAACAAATAATAGTAGGCAAAGCACTACTATATTTTAAAAAATTATCATAAATAGGTAGGCATTTAATCTATATCGCCCCACATTTCTTAGGTGAAGCAAAGGCCGAGTTTCGTAGATGTCTTCATAGCCTTGTTCAATAAATACAGATGATCATTTGGGTGAGGGTGATAGGAAGCTTGTGTCAGGACAATAAAAGGATGCGTAATGAGCGTCATCATTCAGTAACTTGCCGTCGTTCTCTTTTTTGGTGCTCAATGACCTCCTCACACCTGCACGAGGGCTCAGCAGCTGACAATGAACATCATCTGTGCGGGCAGTCAGGGCTCCGAAGCATTTTTCCCTTCTAATGAAGGATTCATCACTGAAAATTGGTTTCTATAATTCCCATTCAGCTAACATACGTAGAGCTTACAGTGGTACTTATCAAAGTGGAACGAGAAACACTTAATTTAGAACCTGCATAATTTACGATATTTTCAATTTGCGCCTTGCGGTTATACAAAAGGCAGTGAAATGTCGTAAATTAGAAATTCCAGTGTCACTTGAGTTTCTTGTAGGTTCGTGCCAGTATTAGTGCTATCAATAACTGTTTTTCTTCGAAAATGAAAATTCGAAAACAAGGAAACAACTTATTGTTGACCACTTACACCAACTGAATTATTTGATTAAATAATGAAGTGAAGGCTTGGAATAACACAGTTAAAAACTGATGTACACCAAGAGTTTCCTCGATAGATATCATAACATTATAGGGTATAAATGTCTTTTTTCAAAATTATTGTCTGTCCGTGTTATTAAGAAACTCGAGCAATTCTGCAATGCCACCGATGCTAGAGTCCCGGCACCTGTACGAAAGTGCAGAGATGCAAAAAATACTTGAATTAATCGAATCAGATATGTTACCGTCAAATTATGTTTAAAATACTGAATAATAACTGGTCGGCATATTTTCTATGATCGATAAAGCTGAGACGTTATTGGTTTTTGATAACACGTTTGTGAAAATTTGTTTGTACAATCGTCGATGTGTTTATGTGTGTTATCACACACGCTTCAACGTTATTTATGTTTCACAAAACTTCATTTTAAAATGAAAGTTTTAATTGATTCGTCTGTAACTTCAAGGTGAGTTTTCCACGCCATCTGATCAGATTATGTAAATTGCCTAAGTTCGTAATCTTGCTCTTCTCTGTCGTTGACTCAACTTTCCATAATCCCTTCATTTGCAATGTCACAGGACCAGGGGGATAGCCTGAATTTTCTTTGATAAAAAAAAAATATCACGAACTTTGATTCTCCAGAGGGATCCGTGTTTCTTCCGAGCACAAATCGTTGCATATAACTTTTTCAAGTTATGAAATTCACAAAAGTTTTCGCTTCATTTAAAAAAATAAAATAAAAAAATGGAGGTAGCACTATACTAATATTTTCCCCCTTCCTTCTTTAGTAGAACAGTGTACAAAACACTGTATTGTACAAAACAGTGTACAACCACATGTATTCAAAACATTTTACTTGTATTAACTTCTACACTCTTGCGGTTCTTGCATCAAATTCTTACGACTATATCAGTTTGAATCGGTTCCTCGAAACTGGGTGTGTTCAGGAGAATTGAAAACAGTCAAATGTCACTTATGTTTTTAAAAAGGGGAACAAAAAAAATACCAAGTAACTATCGTCCGATCAGTTATCAGTAAAAGAGTAGATTACTCAATGTACGTATAACAAAACCTGATCATCGACACTCAGAACCAATTAACACGTTAAGTGCGATACGACCCACCGGTGGGTCACTCAGGTTAGGTTCTGTAATTTTTTCAAAGCTTTCTAGTGACTGTGTGTACAAAGTAAAGATTTGCACCGGCTAGACAATCGCACTCAACGTGTTAAGGTAAAACCTTAGCTGTCTCACGAACCTCCTCGACTTTTTTGGAGATGTTAGCCGCATATACGCCTGTAGAAAAGCCGAAGACCTTGAACTTCAAAAAACTTTCGACAACGTTACCCACGAAAAGCTAATGGCCAAAGTGGAAGCGCATTGAATACAAGGCAACTACTCTCGAATAATACGAAACTAACTTACTGGTCGCATTCGAAGAGTAATGATTCATGATCAAGCCAGTGATTTGATACAGGTAATATCAAGAGTCCTCCATGTGGGCGTTTAACACGTTAAGTGCGGTTGCCTAGTCGGTGCAAATCTTTACTTTGTACATACAGTCACTAGAAAGCTTTGAAAAAATTACAGAACCTAACCTCAGTGACCTACCGGTGGGTCACTTCGCACTTAACATGTTAAAGCCCACTCATCATCATCTACATCAACGTCCGCAACGTCGGAATCATCAATAAAATAAACAAATTCGCTGACGACGCGAAACGCTGCCACAGAACGTTCATCGAAAGGGACAGTAATTATTCAATCAAACCTCAATCGTCTACCACAATTGGCCAGGGTCTGGCAAATGAGCTTCAACGTTTTTAAATGTTCAGCAATACACGTCGGTGCTAAAAAACAGCATTTCCAACATATGATGAATCACACACCTATTGAAGCAGTACAGCAACAAAGAGATCTTGGTATCATTGTCGCTAAAAATTGCAAACATGACAAACAAGCGGAAAAAACGACAAAAATTCTAGCAGGGTCAGTAATGTTGTTTTAAGAAAATTTTATTATAAGTTAAAAAGCATGAACTTAGCGTTCTATAAAGAGTTAAACCAATCACATCTGGAATATGTAGTGCAACCGTGTCTTACCCTGTCTTACCGTACGAAGAGATATCCACAAAATGGAGAAAATTTAGCGAAGAACAATGAAAGGGATTCGAGAACTTCTCAAACTAAGCTACGAAAGGTGTCTTCAGCAGCTTCAGTTCATCTCCTTGAAACAAAGAAGACTGAGAGGAAAACTCATCGAAGCATATAAATATATGAACGGCTTTAACGATGTAACTCTGGAAGAGCTTATCAACAGACAAGATAACGTGCGAAACGGAAATAATAGCCATGAACTAGTAGTAAGAAACTTCATAAGATCCTAGGCTCTGAGCTCCTTTCCAGTTAAAATTACCGAAATTTGGAACCAGCTACCCGAAAGTATCGTTTCTGTTGTCCCGATGAACACATTTAAAACTCGTCTCGGTAAACATTGAATAAGGACCCCTCCCTTATTTTATAAAGTACTGATTCCATGTCGTTCTTAAATCCTGGTACCTGTGTATGATCAGTGTTTTACCTTAGATGACATGGGACATGAGTAGCAGCCTAAGAATGAACCAAACGGCTAGTTCCTGTTACCGTGTATTATTATACAATATTCTATCAGGAGTTTTGTGTATACTACCAGTATATTAATACATTTATTTTCAACCGACATTTAGTTGTTTTCAGTGTTAATCGTTTTGTGTTATAGTGAAGAATTTTGTCTTCTCCTTTAGATTTAAATTTATTTCATGATCACTGTCACAGGCTTTGAGATCATCATCCTGCTCTAAATGACAGCTACATCTCTCATTCATTGAATAATCTTTCACATTTTTGACTGTTGGTAGTTTATTATTTGGAAAATGTTTCTGATCATAACTTCTCTTACATCACCGAGCCTCACCATTAAGCTTATTTATGGACCCTGATTAGAAAAAAGTGATTTGAATAAGTAGCTTATATACGAGTTTCATTATTGACTTGATTGAGGTTCAGGTGTCCGACCCTAATGCTGTAGAAAAACGCTGCACTCTAGTGGAAAGATAGCGCACCTCTGAAGAGAGCTTAGAACAGAATAGAATAAAATGTAACAAGAATGAGCCATTGGTTCATTCGTTAGTTGATACCCAAATCCCATGCTGTCTAAATTTAAAACCTCAATCACGTACAGGCACCTCTTGATTTAAATAATTATATTCTATGACTTGTACAGAATAGTCGTATGGCTTGTGGAACTTATTGACTACCGGGCTCCAGAATTCCCATAAAGATGCATACAGATCTACTTCTATATGAAACAGGTTGTTGAAATCTTTGAGAGTTGCTGGGTGTTCTTAGTTAGGAACGTATCCCCGTGACATTCCCGTAGTCGTTCAATTTTTAGTTTTAGTTTTAGTTCAACACAATGCATATTGCGCACTGCGCTGAACAATACTGGGGACTTTGTAGTAAATGTGTCATTAGTATTATTTCACCGTTAAATTCACACATTAGAATTTAGTACGTATCCAGACTTTTGGCTTCGTATTTTTCGTTTTGTAAAATTAACTACTCTATTCATTTCAAGCTATTTATAACCTAGATTTAATTCATCAGTCAACATTACACCAGCCTAAAAAATCATGGGCTTTTTATGTTATACAGGCGAGGCCTGTAGCACTAAAATCAGAACATTTAAAAAGCTTACATGAATTGGACTAGAAACTATAAATTTTGAGCCTTAATTATTTAGTTTTAGAATTAGTGCCCGGTGTGTGAAGAAACTTTTCATCGCTGTTCGTCACTGGCTTATAACTTTACAGTTAATTGTATGTGTACTCACTGTGACTCACTCAAATAAACTATATGTATACGTATATCATACGAGTTGGTGAAAAAACAACGCACTGTTACAGTATAACCTGCATATAGGAATTTTAAAACAGTAACTTATGAAAATTATTTATTCTCTTAAATATTATACGCTTATACACTGAAAGTTGAACATTTACGCTTATTGCTTCAAATATTCCAAATATCCTCCAAGTTCACTCCTCCACAGCTCTCCTCTTTTCTAGATGTGGCTTATCATTTTTCTGACATCCTTCTCACTTGCACTGGCTTCGAAGTCCTTCACAAAACGTTTCAACTCTGCCAAAACGCTTGTTTGACACCAGACCATGTGTGCTTTGGCCTGAGCCGAGAAAGAGAAATCAAGGAGGGACAGGTGTAAGATTAAACAGGAAAATTGTAATCCTGCCTACGTGAAAACAACCTATCACCAAACTTGAATTTCAGGTACTGAATAGATACGAATTTCACGTGGCAGCAGGTGCCGTCCTGCTGAAGCTATCATAGTACTGACGTCTGGAGGCCACAACCTTAACTGCATGCCAGACTGTATTCTTAAGGACTTTCTCCAGGTAGACATCAGTTGATAGATCCTTTAAAGTTTAAACTAAACCACAGATAAGATCCTCCCATAGACCATCCCTGCTCCGAACATACCTTTTTCTCCATGAGTTTTCTTGCACTCGATTACAGCGCGAGTTTTTTGGGGACCCAGTACCCATTGATTTGTTTGTTCAGTGACTGGTGTAAAACAAAACAACTTTTCATCTGACCAGATTGTACCCTGGAACCAATTCTCCTCGAAACTGACCCAAAAATTCAATCTGCCAGCCTGGATTCCTTGTTTGGAGGACTGAGAATTTAAGCCAGATGAAGCGTTCAGGTGTTTCACTTGAGATGTTTTCCTGTAAGCCTACCATGAGATGAAATAATATAGAATGCAAAAATTCATGTATCTAGACATAAATGTCCAACCTCTGTGGTAGCATGAATATCCTTGTTTCATTTAACTGTAGTAATAAAATATTTTTTATGAACTGGTGTTTTGATATGACTATCTATACATCACTGTAGGTAAGCAGTACGAAAAATAAATGAACAAATAAGCTGTTTGTAATTCACTCTACGAAATAATTGGTCACCATCATACCAGCACGCCAACAATTGTTGTGCCTTCGATCGATTTACGGCATATTGTTATATGAGGTGCGTTTTTAAAATAAGTACCGTTTTGAAATTCCTCTGCTGCAGCGCCACTGTCTGCATTTAGCGCATGCATGCTATGTACTGTACTCCGTTGGCAAACCACAGACGCTAATAGAGTCATTTAGAGTGTGTACATTTGTTTGGGAGTATTTGAAATCCCTCCTTTAACCCTTTCGGTACCATGATGCAAATATCAGAACCTTTTTCAACATATTTAACATCAAATTTAAAAAAAGATGCTTTGTGATGTTTTACGGTCACTGCATTGTCCTGATCAAACTGTAGCTTGCACTGCCCTACCAGCGTTTGCACAGACACACGTGTTGCTCTGCATCTTAATAGGCGAAAAATGACTGCGGCTACCAAAGATGCCGTCAGTACCGAAAGGGTTAATTGAGAATCCCGCCAACTGAGAAATACGCACTGTAATTCGTTTTCTTTGTGTTAAAAATGTGAAAGCGGGTGAAATTCATAGTCAGATCAGTGAAATGTATGGGGAAAACATTACGAGCTATAGGATGATACGAAAATGGGTGAGAGCTTTTAAAGATGGCAGTACGAATGTGCATGATGAGAAACAGTGGTGACCCTCTGTCATTACTGATGATTTGGAGAAGAAAGTTCATGAAAAAGTGAGAGAGAACGGACGCTTTACGATTTCGACGTTATGTGATGAGTTTCCTCAAGTGTCAAGCACTGTGCGTTATGCAATTATTACAGGACGTTCAAATTATCAAGTTATGCTCACGCTGGGTGCCGAAATAGCTGAGGTGCACAAAATCAAACGTTTAGCAAGCTATTTAACTTTCTTAGAGCGGTACATCAACGAAGATGAGTTTTTAAGCCAAATTGCCACAGGCGATGGAACGTGGGTGGCTTACGTTACACCTGAATGAAAGCAGCAATCCATGGAATGGCAGCATTCAACATCACCCAAGAAAGTTAAGTTTAAGCAAACAATTTCAAACCGGGAAATCATGTGTGCTGTTTTTATGGGAGATGCATGGGATGCAGCTCGTAAATTTGTTACCTCGTGACACCATCAATTTTACGACTTATTGAGATCTTAAAAACAGCGCTGAGCAATTCAAAACAAAAGGCGTGGTATACTGAGTCAGGGGATCGTTTTGCTCCATGACAATGCCCGTCCATACGCGGCCCATCGAACTCAAGAGCTGATCCGATCATTTGAATGGGAACAACTTGATCGCCCTCCGTACAGCCCCCGATTTAGCGTTCAATGATTGCCACATGTTCCTCCATTTGAAGAATCATCTGGATACTCAGCGCCCCGATAACGATGAAAATGTTAAAACGATCGTGTTGCAGTAGTTGTCTAATTTGTAGTGCCTCGGAAATATCGTAATTAATTTTGAATGATCTTGGAGTCGATACAAAAATATGATGTATTTTGGTAATATTTTAGAGTTAATTGTTATACTTATTTCACGTCATTTGAAACTAGTATTTTAAAGTGAAAAATTAAATAGTAGTTGCAACTTCAAATTGTAACCCTCGTCTATAGAAGACCATAGTCAACCACGAGCCTATAGGTTGAGTGCCCGTCAGTTTCCTCGCAACCGTTACCCAGTGAATAGCAATTTTATTCGCGCTTTCAGTCTCTCTGGCAGGTAAGTTTTCCATTGACAATGTGTTAGAAAGTATTGCATTTCACTTACCTACCATATATTCCTTAAACCTGTCATTTTAGGTTTGCCTAGATGTGAAGTTGTTGTGCTTTGATTCACGTAACTCCAAGAATTATAATTAATCTAATGATAGAATATTTTGAATAATAACTATTGCATCAGCCATCAAAGTCATTGTCTAATTTCGTATCACTCAAGTATCTACGTTCGGGTATTTATGACGGGTGTACTAAAAGATCGACCAGCCCTTTTGATACGGTTGGTAGGCTGGTTGGTTATTCAATTTCATTGGCCTCGGGGAAAAGCTGCCTATCGATATCTCGTTTTGTGTTCCCTGTAGCAACCAGCTAATTAGGTACGATGCTTTAATGTTATACTCAACAGTTGTATTAGAAAGTTGCCTTGTGCTATTGATTTTTCTTGCTAAATTCTGTATTTATTTCGAGTTACTTATTGGTCCTTATCCGGACAGGTTTCAGTTTCGGTTTCAGTTTCAGTTCCAGTTTCAGTTTTAAGGATTTCAAGTTCTCAGTTTTGGTCTTCGATCTTGGCCCCAACTTCTGCTCTAATTTTTGATCGTGTTCAATAATAAATCTGCAAGCTACGGAGCCGATCGTGTTACTACCCCCGAAGAACCCCCATCAAAACAACGACAACAGAAAAATACTTGGTCACCCAAAAATTAAACGATTAATTTCCACAAAAATGATATTCAAAAGCTGGTTGTACGATACGATAAGTGCCTTAACCCTTTAGCGACCAATTTGTTTTTCTAGTTTCTACATTTAAGCTCACAAAGACCGTCTGTACACTGATGCAATGAAGCATGCTGAGAGCCAGGCAGCCAAAAGAACGACGCTATAACATGCCGAAGCGTTCAAACCTAGTAGCAACCTCATATTGCTCACTGTTTAATTATTAGAACAATTCTCCCAAAGACCGTGAAAGGCGACCGAATAGTCCACTTGGTCGCTAAAGGGTTAATATTGGTGAAAATTATGTAGAAAAGTAGATTGAACTACAAGCTTTCGTGTAAAAATTAAATGACTCAAAAAAGTCTACTTATTTTCTTTTTCAAAACAGTACATACTTTAAAAACACACCTCATATATTAACGCATTCACGGTATATTGTTTGATTTCAATACACTGACGATATATTAATATACTATATTAGCACATTGACGGTACATTGTTATACGAGAACTGTTTTTTCAACTTCAGAAGGGCTTTAAAAAAAACAAATATACGTAACATAATAATTTTATCCCCAAAAATACTGCAGGGTTTTACTCATTTCTTTACATGATCGCAAAAACGATTGAGGCATTTGTCATATCACGACAAAGCTTCTGATCAGTAAGCCACCAGTGAGGAGAGATGACGTGGCACAACAGGCACGGACCAAACAGGCACACAGCTTCCAGTACCCAAGGTTTCTAACGATTGTGTAGTAAGTAGACCCTGAAATGGCTGAAATTCTTCAGATAGTTCATTGATTGTAAGCCATTGTTTGGTTTTGACCACCTTCTGTTCGGTATCAACACACTGAACGAGGCCTACAGTAGCGACAAACTTGAGCCCTTGTCCACCTTCTATATGGATGTCAGTTTGCACTTCTTTAAACTTTCTACACCAATCCCGTACACTAACCTCACTCATAAAGTTGCCACCGTATACTTTGCTTCTTCTGCGAAGAATTTCAGTAACACTATGTCCTTCTGCTTTCAGGAAACTGACTATACTCCGTAACTCACATTTGGCTGGAGCATCGATTGTAGCAGCTGTGTTCAATTGCCCGTATCTCAGTTATAATAAACGCATTAGAGCCGACAACGACAGAGGTTGTTGTTAGGGAGCTGCACAATCGCGTGACGCGCAGGTCTTGCTTCCGCATATTTCATGCTTACTTAGAAGCACGATCGGAGGTTAAAAACCAGCCTTCGTACGTTAACACATTGACGGTATATCTACATATATCTAAAAATTAACGTATTGACGGAAGATTTTTTTAAATTAATACATGGACGATATACTGTTATACATTAACTCTTTGACGGAACATTGTTACACATCAACACATTAACAGTACATTGTTCTACATTAATATATTAACAGTATATTCTTAGACATTAACACATTGCTTCACTTATTCGTCTCAAGACGTCACTCCAGCTCATATAATATAAAGCACCTCCTCGGCTGAGGCTCACTACTTAGCAGTTTAATTTATGCTTATTTTAATAAATAAACTCTGTCGTGAGATTTATGATATATGCATAGGTTTTCATATTTCAGGGCGACAGCTACGACAGCTACGTGAGAGGTGTGGGACTACAGGACGCCTTCGGTACAGCTGCGTAAACAAACACTTAGACGGTCAGCAAGCCACGAGAATTATGCTGAGCTCCACAAGACAATAAGCACAACAGAGCGGTTGAGTAATGGAGCTTGAGACTCGACGACAGAAATTAGAAATAAATAACAAAAGAAAAAAAGTCAAGCTTGTATAAGAAGGCCAGGAAGCGAGAGAAGAGAGGGATTTTGAAACTAGATCTCTGCGACGATGTAGACTGTTGGGACGGAGAGCAGCATTTACGTCTCTGGCATAGGGGAAATTATGGGCACCGTGATAAGAGGGAAACTAGCGGCATCTTTAAGGTGTTTTATCGTGAGTGTTAAACATTGTAGCCATCATCAATAGCGAATCAGCAGTGTAAGAGTAAGTTTAATGCCATTTTTTCTATGTGATCGAGGTTAGCGACAGAGTAAATTTTGTAATTTGATAAGAACGCCATCATTTAACTAAATTGTTAGGCACTCAACTGTGTACAATGGGGGAAGAATTAATTGCAAAATGGCGAGGAAAGTAAGGGGAAAGATTAGGGTTATTGCTGGGTCGAATTTGTGTGTTAAACAGCGAAGCATATCATCAGTAACGGATCTCCAGCGTAAGGGCAAGTTTAACATTGTTATTGTCAACATGATTAAAGTTAGAGACCGGGTAATTTTCGTAAGTTGTCGTGAGCGCCATCGATTTAATTAATTTGTTCCGTATGTACATTTAATTATTTAACTATTAAGCATGTACTTGAACCATTAATCATGCACTGTTTAATAGGATATCATGTTGAGGTTTATGTGCCAAAATATGGTAGATGACTCACATTTCCCATCTCGTGAAGTTAGAATAGCATGTATTAAATCTTTTCGTGTGTATCATTACCCTCATCTTGTCATTGAAAAGAAGTACTGGGAATACCTTTTACTATTTCATGCATTCAGAGGATTAGAGTCCCTCTAGTGCGATTGCGTATGTTGTTGCATTTAATTAATTGTGTTAATTACAAGTATTAATTAAAATATGATGGTAGGATAGCATGCAGAAAAACCATGCATTGAACCAAGATTACGTAAATTATGAGAGAGAAAAGAACTCATTAACAATCAATCATCATGCAATTAAAAGTAGGCAGAAAACCTTTTAACTTTTCTGTATGCATTAAATCAATTACTAATAAATAAATTAGACATGTCAATATACACCACTCATTAACAAAAATCGCCACACTTTAACAACTCTAAAGCCCAAAGGCAATAAAAAGTTTCTCTAAATGTATTCTTTTTGATGGCAAATGAGAGGAAAATTGTATCTCCTATGTTTCTCGGAAGTTTTTTCTTCCAAGGAGCAGCATTTTTTTGTTCGTTTCTAGGGAGTTTATTTCACTTCCAGGAAACTGTGGAGCAATGTTGTGCATGTATTTGAATTTACGTTCATTGCTTGACAAATTCGGGGTAACACATAAATTTTTTTTTCTGATTTCGTGTTGAAGTTATCTGTGTTTTATGTAAATCAAGACTCCATCGGAATTAAATTTTGCGTAAAGAGTGCAAATTTCAGCATTTCGAAAATTTAAAGTTCGGTTTCATCGTTAATTTCATGCGAAAGGGTAAAAGTCCATTATAATGTTAAATTCCTTGGAGTTATGGGAGAACAAATTTCAACATATTCTACAATTTTTATAGCTGCTTCGTTTGATTAGTACGAGAGGAGTTAATCGTGGGTAAAAGATTAATTTCACTTCATTGTTAAGTGAGAGGGGGATAAGTCGTAGTTGAAATTTTTTTACTTCATTGATCAATGATAGTGGAATTAGAATTGGGATCTATTTCATTTCTGTTGAATTTTGAAGTCGATTGAAAAGGGGCAGGAGAGTATCGTATATTAGACGAAGTAATGTTTATTTATCATAATCACTGCTAAGAGAGAAAAGGACAATACTGTACAAGGCTGGGAAGAAATATTTTTGCTGTTAGAATAATTATTTTGTGAGAGTCATGCGAAATGTGATAAGAAATTTTCTCAGGTGTGCATTTCTCCAAATAATTTCCACAAATTGAGGGTGATCGAGATTCCGAAAAATTGAATTTGTTAATCACATAGAGTAAAAATGTTTGAGTCCTTTAATTTACTAAGGTTACGAGGGTTTCACTTAATAGCGACACATTTGTGACAATATTATTAGGATTTTGAATTTAACTGTGATAGAATTCTGTGTTCATGTAAACACGAGTAGCAAGATGATTAATGCTTGGGTGATGATTTCGAAATAGAGTTCAATGTAATTACAATGGAATGATAGATATGGGTGAACGTGGATGGGCGGAAACTAAAATTATTCTACATGTGGTACAAGGTGAATATGTTCAACACGTCAACTACATGAGGCAGGCGAATCAGAATGTAAACCCAGTATATGATTGAGTATGTAAGGTGACCTGCAATCGAAGGGCACAGCGAGGTCACTAATAACAAGTGTCAGTCTACATGTAATGCTTAATTATTACGTGCTTGCAGACAGGTAAATTCTTGATATGTATTTGGTTCTTTAAAAGTTAATAGCGAATTGAGCGATATTTATTTTTAAATATTGTATTTTTGTTCATTTACCTATTTTCGTACTTATTAATGTCGTGATTTTTGTGAATAAATATTCAACACCGAAAATGGAATATCAATGCAGAGAAGTGATTTATCAAATCCATATCGGCAGAATTAACATATATTAGGCAGAGATAAGGGCAGTGTGGTAGTCCGTAATAATATTTATATTGTGTGTTGATTATGCGAGTCTTGAGATAACTAAACTTAGCAGAAATGAGAAAGTTCCTTTTCATTTACTTGCTGATCAGTTGAAGATTATGAGGAAAAATTTTCGGTTTGGGATGAACTTCATTTAGCATTTTGCAGAAATATTGTTCATTACATCAGATCTACTGTAATTTCGTAGTGAGTTGGAGTTACCGCATTGACTTGGCATTGCTGCGTGTGTAACGGATATCCCAAACCACACTGACCCACCAGTAAAAGTAAATATTGAAGGATAACCGTCCAAGTAACGAAACTTCTGCAGCTAAAAGCTGTTACTTAATATGTAAAATATGTAACGATTACCGTTGATCACTTAAATATGTAAATGAAGTGTCAGAAATGATTATGTCTAGCATAGGAGTATCATATGTCCGTAGCGGAAATTTTCTCATTTTGAACTGACATCGAATAATAATTTCTTGTGTGTTATATAGAGCAACAGTCGAGATTTGACATAGCCTATGGCAGAAGTTCTCATCGTATTGCTGTATTCTCAATGTATGTACTACATATTTCTTTCTGAGTATTTCTTTTCTGTTTTCTTGAATGTCATATAGAGTTACAGTCGAGATTTGACAGAGCCAAGGGCTTGGACAGAGCCTATGGCAAAAGTCTTCATCCGTATTGCTGTATTCTCAATGTAGGCACTATGTATTTCGTTCTGTATATTTCTTTTCCTGTGTGTTGTGGACGAGCATAATTACCCTTAGCTATGCGAAAGGATTCTTATGAATTAAATCGTCAGAAAATGTAATATTGTTGTCTTAGGTCGAGAACTTACGAAGTCGAAAGACGAAAGTTTCTTGCTATGCCAGGACATCAAACATGTCATTGTAACTCTAGAATCGTGAAACGAAATTGGTCATTTGGAATTAACACGTACTCTTTTCTTTCTGACTGTTCGTATAATATTCGAGGTTACGTAATTGATTAATTCCGCCCTATCAAGCGCTCGGCTCTGATCATAAGGCGATGAATATTGATCATTCCTAATTGAACGCAAAAGTATCAATAAAAGAAGGTTAAAACCCAGCAATGTAGAAAAAAAGAACACTACAGCTATGGCTGCGATTATTTAATATTTATTATTGCCAATTGAACGCTCAAAGTATCAATAAAAGACGGATAAAATCCCAGCAACGTTAAAAGATAATATTATAATGTTCAACCATTGTGAAATGAACGCCTTAGTCGTCATTAACCCTTTTGCGACGAAAAGGACTATACGGTCCTCTTTGACGGTTTTTGGGAGAATTGTTCTAATAATTGAACAGTGAGCAATATGAGGTTGCTACTAGGTTTGAACGCGGCGGCATGTCACAACATCGTTCTTTTGGCTGCCTGGCTCTCAGCGTGCTTCATTGCATCAGTGTACAGACGGTCTTTGTGAGCTTAGACGTACAAACTAGGAAAAAAATTGGTCGCTAAAGGGTTAAAAGATGGAATAATTCCCAACAATGTTGAAATAAAATGCAAAAGATGGACAAGATCCCAATAATATTAAAAGAAAATATTATGAAACCCAACGATTCGTTGGGAATTAGCTATATATGTCACCAATTTTGAAGACGAAACATCACTGCCGTGTGCTAATGATATAGACAGTAAATATTATAATCATGTGTGCAACAATGTCAACAAAAAAATATAATTTTTTAATACATTTTTTATACACTTACAATGACTATGCGCTTTACCGAGACTACAATAACAATGTTCCAAGTGATTTACAATGTGCTTCGAAATCGAGAGGATGGAAGTCAAATGCGTAAATACAATTGTGTAAATGTAGTCAGTAGACATATAAATGTGTGTTAAACAGACATGTATTAGGATGTGGATACATGTATTATTATCAGGATAACATAGCAATGTTGTGTTGTTTCGAATGTGTGGTATGCAACGTACAATGTGGAATGTAAGGGTTACAATGTGAGGCGCATAAACGAAGGGTTTAACGTAGCATTACTGTGAATAAGGAAAGAACAATTAGTATTTAAAAACGTAGCAGTGTAATAAAAAAATTCTTTAATTGGTATCTACGATACTACGAAAGAAATTTGACCTCACAAGCTCAAATTTCTTTTCTCCAGGGGACGGTAAGTGTCGTAAGAGTTATGATACATGCATAGGTTTTCATATTTCAGGGTGATGTGTAAAATGTATGTATCGACAAAGTGTATGTATCGACAGCTACGTTAGAGATGTGGGACTACAGGGCGCCGTCGGTACAGCTGCGTAAACAAACACTTAGACGGTCAGCAAGGCACGAGAATTATACTGAGCTCCACAAGACGATAAGCACAACAGAGCGGTTGAGTAATGGAGCTTGAGACTCTACGACAGAAAATATTATAGGAATGAATAACTAAAGAAAAAAAGTTAAGCTTGTATAAGAAGGCCATGAAGCGAGAGAAGGGAGCAGTGCTGCCACACCTGGGGGATTTCCCCCAGATCTGGGGGAATGTACGGGAGTCTGGGGGAATGGGGGATTCTCTGAAAAAACCGTAATATTCTGGGGGAATTTCGATACCCAATCACCGTTATGCAAAAATTACTGTAATTCTGCTGAAGTATTTTATTAAATATTGAAGTTCCATGGAGATTAAGATACATACGTATAAAAATAGAAAATACACAGAGTGTACTTTACTATACACTGGCGAGAAATAATTACAGCGTGATTTTAAACGCGTTATAAACGGGTTTCGTCGTCGTTCGATTTGAGATCATGCGCGCACGGTCCGTAACGAGCAACTAACCAACTACAGTCGAGCGATAATTGAGCACGTGGCCGGTCATTGATTTGTGTTCTCATACGATGCTGTCTTCTGTTGTTATTTGTGATAACGGGCTTTTATTTACACCCATAATGAGTGAGGGCGCGGAATCTTTTGCTAAAATAGCCAAGTGGTACAAGCAATCATTTAAAGAAGAGTGGCTCAATGTTCCTGCATTGAAAACATGGCAGACGCGTGATACGAATGATCCTAACTCTGCTTATTGTAATTGTTGCAACACTACTCTTGAAATTTATAATAAATCAGTGTTAAGTAAGCATAGTGATACTTTGAGACACAAGAAAAATTACGAATTCGCAAAAAAAAGTTGTGACATTACGCAGTTTTTGATGAAACAACAATCAAAAGAAAGCGAAAAGATTGCAAAAAGTGAACTTTATATTGCTGCATATTTTGCTGAGCGTGGCATATCATTCTCAAATGTGGATCATTTCCTGTCCATGAGTAAAAGAGCATTTCCCGACAGCAAGATAGTTCAACAATTGTCTATGAAAAGGACAAAGTTGTCGTATATAGTACAGGGCGGTATAGCTTCACATGAAAGGCAATCCCAAGATGATATATGTAAAGCGCGATATTTCTCTATAATAATAGATGAGAATACAGACATATCCGTAACACAGGGGCTAGCTGTCGTTGTTTGGTATTTAGACAAAAACACGTTAAACGTCGTTGACAGACTCTTAGATACTGTGGTCGTTGAAGATGGGAGCGCTCGAGGTCTTTATACTTCACTTAAAGCTCTATTTAATAACAGAGGAATACCTATGCAAAACATAATTGGCTTAGGAGCGGATAACTGTTCATCAATGATGGGAGTAAAGAATGGCTTCCAAAAATTATTGAAAGATGACATACCTTCGGTATTTGTTATAGGATGCGTGTGTCATTCCTTTGCTCTGTGTGCCAGTCATGCTGTAACCGTATTGCCATCCTATTTTGAAGCATTTCTGAAGGATTTGACCTCTTACTTCAGTCGCAATAGCAAACGGAAGAACGATTTTCAACTGATTCAAGAAGCAGTGTCTGCGCCTAATCACCAAATTCCCAAATTAGCGCAAACAAGATGGCTGTCGCGAGAAAATGTGATAAGTGTTATTATTGACAATTACGACGCGTTACCATTGTATTTTCAGAGTGAAACAACCGTTGATAAAGTTGATGGAACTCGACGAATTAACGAGGTATTGAACAATTCAGGAACGAAACCTTTACTTTTCTTTCTGCAGTACATCTTGCAAAAAGTGAATTCGCTCAACGTCGAATTCCAGTCGGAAAACTTTCGGTTACACAGCTTACATATGATGGTAACCACGGAATGTAGAAACATCCTAAGTTGTTTTGTCACTGAGAAAATAATGCAGTGTGTCAAACTTTCAGATATCGACCCAATCAATGCATGCAACCACAAAAAATGGATGACATTTACTTATGAGGACTAGCAATGATGCATTTAATAAACAAACCATTACCCACCGAAGTTTCTCAGAGATTTAAAAATGATGGTTTGAAATTTCATGTCGAACTATGCGTTCAAATAAGGAAAAGATTTTCACTGAGTGAAGATAGTTTAATTGCCAAGTTAAACGTTCTGGATCCAGCTGTTGCTTCAAACACAAGTGTATCGCCAGCCTTCCTAACCCATATTATTAGCAAGTTTCCTAATTTAGTACAGTCAGAAGAAGTGAATGAACTTGACGATCAGTGGAGAAGCTATCGGCTCACAGCTAAAGAGCTCCCACTTCAAGTGTCAAATGATAACATACCACGATACTGGTGTGATTTAAGTTCAATTAAAGATGGTCTTGGAAACTCCAAATTTGCGCTTCCTTTTCAGTTTATGCTAAATTTAACATGTTTACCGCATTCTTCAGCTTGCGTTGAACGCGTATTCTCCCAAGTCAACAACATTAAAACCAAGGAGACGAATTCACTTAAGGCTAAAACGACAGCTGATAGAATTTTGGCAAAACAATCAATCAAGAAGAATAATTGTGACTGTACCAAATGGGAGCCAAGCAAGGCGTTGATTCGTGAAATCGAAAATAGAACAACTTATTCTAAGTATGCAAAACGATTGGAAGACGCCGCCAAGGAGACGGTGACTTTAGAGGCCGGAGAAGAGGAGTGAGTGGAGATTTAATAACCAGTGGTAAGTAAACATTATATTTAAATAAATTTTCTTGTTTTATATTCTGGGGGATTTTAGTTGATTCTGAGGGAATTTTTCGATCGCGTCTGGGGGAAAGAAAAATATCTCGCTGGCAGCACTGGAAGGGAGGGATTTGGAAACTAGATCTCGGCGACGATGTAGACTGTTGGAACAGAGAGCAGCATGAAGGTCTTGGGCATAGGGGAAATTATGGGCACCGTGATAAGAGGGAAACTAGCGGCATCTTTAAGGTGTTTTATCGTGAGTGTTAAACATTATAGCCATCATCAACAGCGAATCTCCAGTGTAGGAGCAAGTTTAATATCATTATTTTCTATGTGATCGAGGTTAACGACAGGGTAAATTTCGTAATTTGATAAGAACGCCATCATTTAACGAAATAGTTCGGCACTCAACTGTGTATAGTGGGGGAAGAATTAGTTGCGAAATGGCGAGGAAAGTAAGGGAAAGATTAGTGTTTTTGCTGGGTCGAATTTGTGTGTTGAACATCGAAGCATACCATCAGCAACGGATCTCCAGCGTAAGGGCAAGTTTAACATTGTTATTGTCAACATGATTGAAGTTAGCAACAGGGTAATTTTAGTAAATTGTCGTGAGCACTGTCGATTTAATTAATTTGTTCCGTATGTGCATTTAATTATTCAACTATTAAGTATGCAATTGAACCATTAATCATGCACTGTTTAATAGGATATCATGTTGAGGTTTATGTGCCAAAATATGGTAGATGACTCACACTTCCCCTCTCGTGCAGTTAGAATAGCATGTATTAAATCTTTTCGTGTGTATCACTACCCTCATCTTGTCATTGAAAAGAAGTACTGGGAATACCTTTTACTATTTCATGCATTCAGAGGATTAGAGTCCCTCTAGTGCGATTACGTATGTTGTTGCATTTAATTAATTGTGTTAATTACAAGTATTAATTGAAATATGATGGTAGGATAGCATGCAGAAAAACCATGCATTGAACCAAGATTACGTAAATTATGAGAGAAAAAAGAACTCATCAACAATCAATCATCATGCAATTAAAAGTAGGCAGATAAACTTTTGCCTTTTTTTGTATGCATGAAATCAATTGCTAATAAATAAATTAGACATGTCAATATACACCACTCATTAACACAAATCGCCACAACTCAAATTTGATATTATATAAACTGTGCACTTTGATACTTCATTGTACATTCGTCGGCTTGTCCATCAATGCACGATAATTGAAAAGAACACATTGTTCAAACCGTAAGAACAAAAAAAATAACGTAATCTCACTGGAAATACAGAAGTATTTTTACCGCACAATTGGCATACAAACGTTGATTTTTTTAAATTTGTGCAAATTTGCGCAGTCAACATTTATGTACAGCGTATCAGTGCAGCTACTCCGTTTCCCTCTTACCTCACAATGTAGGCGATTCAATCCCATGCAAAGCGCCAGAAGTTTTCTCGTTAGTGGAAGGCTTAGCAGCGATCAAGAGACCTATCCTCACTACAATCCACGTGCCTTCACTATCCACGACCGCCTTGAACCAGAACCGCTGTGCTACTGAAACTGATGATCATGCCAGCCAGTGAGTAGAAGCCTCCAGTAACCGCGCAAGGGAGCGTAGTCACAGTAGCTTCAAATTCAGGCTCATTTATAAACCTCCTCCCGGAGAAATCTGCCACGCAGCTTTCTGGAGACTCAAAAAATTCAGCCGATTGAATTTCACTTTATGAAGCGATGAAAATAAAGTGTAAATAGATGTTTGCAATGACCAACAACTTTGCGGAAGTTTTACCTCGTGTGTACTAAATGATTCAGTGTGTATACATACATGATTCAGTGAGCTAAAAATTCTGATGTGAAAGGGCAATTCGTGCCGGAAATTCAGATGGAACCCTGACTCTGATCGATTAAACACTGTGAAGAGAAATTAACTAGGACTTGATATCTTCTATCGTTTTTGTGTGGCATATTTTTCACAAAGTCAAGTTTCATTTGCTGCATCAGGTATATACATATAAGGTTCATTGCGCAATGTAAATGTTCACATATACCTGTAGGTACCGTTGTTATATCATCTGCTATGCATCGAATACCTACCACTTAAGGATTTTATAACAAGGCACTTTAGGAACCGATGCTGTTACATTTCTTTCGTACGAACTTTATTGGAAATACACTTTTCTCGAGTGTTCCTCAGAACACCAGCACTTAAGATACTGTAAAACAATGAATGCACGTATTTCCTAATGTTGGGATCGCATCGTGGGTAGCTAAGCAGAACTATTTTTCTATCCTACGACAATTCAATGCAAACAAAATACAGTTCACGGAACGCAGATTTCTTCACAGTTCCAACCAATCCAGAACGGGGGCACAAAGTGTCCGCTGACTGAACGGCAAAGATCCATTGAGTGACAGCCTGAAAGATGGTAAAATCTGAAAAGAGGAAAGGGTAATAAACAAAGTTCTTCTAAGACATGAATTACTATGGTTAAGATGAAGGTAATGATACAAAGCTAATATAGAGATGTGTCTTTTGTTAAAACACAGGGGACGAGAGTTATGTATATTATAATGTCGTATTTATGTATATATCATAATCATAGTTATATCATAAACGCAAGATAATGAGAACTTCAATCTGTTTCATAAATTTTAAATTATCACACTAACCTATCTTAGCCAATATGATAACACAAAGAAATAAGAGGCACATATTCATCGTTTGTGGCTAAATGAGCAGAACACAGTAATTTATGGATTGATAAGTTCTTAGATCCTACTCCTACAAGATATTTTGTACCCAATGTTTGAATGATGAAAAAGCGCAGTATGTTTCATATGTAACAAAAAGAAAGCATTCAATACAACCTAACAAAGTAAGAACAAAGCTGTTTATTCAAAAAGTTCAAACCATTATTAATTTTGGTCCTGAAAAATCAACGAGAGGCATGAACAGTGAACTCCAGTGCCAGACTGGCTTATTAGAACTGTGGGGAACCAGGAAAATGGTATGTTGATTTTTTAACGTCGGAAAAATAAAATTTGATGCATAAGTTCTTGTGTCATTTCGCTCCCAAACAAGAAGTACACATATAAACCAAAATGATAAGAATTAATAGTAACCTTGATCATTTGTGTTCCAAAGCTTCAATTTTAGATTTTTTAGTTAAAAGGTAAGAATTAAAACACATAGATTACACTAATTTTGCTCAAAATATTGTTTTCATATTAGCTCGTGAAGGATTACTTGCTAACATTCATTCTATAATATACTAGTCGGACCATGAACAAAACTGTCTCTGTTGTCAGAAGTTACTAGTCAGAACACGAACAGAACTGTTTCTGTTGAATTTCTTGCCCTACACTTGCTTCAATATATCTCAAAACAACCAGGTTAACATGCATATTCATCAGTATAAAAATTGCCTTCGAATTTATTACAACAATACCTTTTGTTTAGCAATTCAGATAATTTACTGTTAATTTTTCCAGTCGAATTGAATTTTTTATGACGTTATTCATAAAAATTAAAGTTAGCTAGTAGTTTCATTTTTAAATACGGTGCAATGTGGTGCATACTGTTGAGGTGTGAAAGGAATTTTTATTTTAGACGCTATTTTATTTACATAAACACATTTTCATATTTCCTTTAATAATATATAACTTGAGTATTTTCTTTTGTTTAATATAACATATTTTCCTCTTTTTAAATGGTCATAGGATGTTCTAACTAAACACG
>VCRD01001170.1:112735-161496 GCA_006783055.1 Trinorchestia longiramus | reverse complement strand
TCCTTCATGCAGTCACTACTGGTCCACAGGACTCAAATCCTTCATGCAGTCACTACTGGTCCACAGGACTCAAATCCTTCATGCAGTCACTACTGGGTCACAGGGCTCAAATCCTTCATGCAGTTACAAGTTCAAGTTACATAGAGCGACATGCAGGCTGGGGCGTCAAGGACTCCGGCTATCTTGTGTCCACTACTTAATAGGGGATGATGACGAAGCACGCTTTTGATGATAATTTTTTACCATCTTTTAAAAAATCAATTGTTCACAAAAAGTATACAAAATTGAGGCAAAAATTTTATCTAGTTCTGAACAAATGTACTTTCACCAGGAATACTTTACACGTACATATGATCGTTATTCAAAGAACATAATTTAGAAAACATTAATCACAAAGTGCCCTGCACTAGCGGAGGCATATGAGTATGCGAATTGTGTTTTTTTCAGGAACAACGCATTTTCAATCGCCTTTAATATAACATAATTTTTGAGAAGAGAAACTTTCTGAAATAATTGAATTATGTATCATTTAATTTTTGGGTGCTTCGTTTCAGGTAGATAAATAATTTGAGCATTTTCGACATTCATTTATAACATTTAAATAAACTAAGTTCACAATTTTTCCCATCACAAATATATCGATGAGAAATAAGGAATAAATAATTGTTATTTCATTATGGTAGCATAAATGAAAATTTTTCCTTGTGACGCTGTTGCAATCACCATAAAAAATGCTAGCATTAACACGTTGAGTGCGATACGACCCGCCGGTGGGTCGCTCAGGTTAGGTTCTATAATTTTTTCAAGGCTTTCTAGTGACTGTGTGTACAAAGTAAAGATTTGCACCGGCTAGGTAATCGCAGGCAACGTGTTAATTTAAAGTAAGGAGGCTCAACAACAACATAACTGCATAACCAGCGCACAGCAGCTGGACCTTTTTCTTAACTTTCCTCTCGCTGGTGCGTGCCTAGCAATCTGTTTACACACCGCACCAGGCAAGCTTAGAACAAGAAAGGCGGATGTTCGGAAGGGATTGAGAAATGTTCATTTTGAGGCAAAATGATAATTGAACCGTCTCATAGTATCAAAAACTGTAATTTTAACGTTGAGGGAAAGAATTTTTCAGTACAATCTTGTTGCATAAATAAGAATTTCAAAAGTGAATCCTTTTTTTAACTTCTAAATCAGTCATTGTTCTTTCCTAAATGCGAAAGACAATTTGATAAAATTTTACGTACGCCTCTCTGGCCTTGAAACCGAGCGCGCACCAATGATCCCGCTGGTGTTGCAATTAGACACCAAGCTTCAACAGACAGACGTGCTATTTGCAGGGCAGCGACTCAGAAACACGAGAAAGCTGCAGAAGATGGGACAGATTAGGGATGAGCAGAATCGTCGGATCTCCCCATGCTGCATAGTTTGTCCGCTAATGGAACAATAACAAACCGGTGCCACGGTGGCTGACGTCCTCCACAGCAGTCGTTATTATGAGGGCTCGGTGTAGTCACGGTATTCAATGGTAGGTCAAAAATAAACTTTTCTCTGTAGATTAAGTTTGCAAAATGTTCATGTCCCCATGCACTCAGTGAACAAGATATTCGTTTCTTCATCAATGCAGTGAGGAAGATACGTGTTTCTCGGGTAATTCAATGGGGATGAGGTTCGGTTCACTGATTAGACGGAAAGACGATTGTTTCTTCAGACATACAGGATGCGACAACATAACTTCCTTTTTTCAGAGTACTTTACTTTGAAAAAAGGGAAGTTATGTTGCCGCACCCTGTACATTCACAGAGTAGAAATACGATAGTTCTCCGTACATTAAGCTGGGATGATGCCCATTTGTGTACACATTCTGTGAAAAAGATACTCTTTCTTCATGCTTTGAACGAGCATGATACTCATTTTTCCCAGGGTTAGGGAGGAAAGATTATTGTTTCTCTTGGTATATGATGCGGAAGAAGTTTCTATCTCCGACCGCTTAAAAAGGAAGATGCTTACTTCGCCTTCCACCTGCGATGTTTCACTGGGATAACTGCCAGAAAGTTTTTGTGAGCATTAAATTCAATAAAAATGTCATTCGTGAGGTGACACGAAGGCAAAATTTATACTTTTAACTGTGTCTATTTTCTAGTTGTGCGTACGAGTCCATCTCAGCTATAAAAAAACGGTTTTGACTCAAATTAGCAAGAATATTGCATGATTCAAGACATTTTACTATAGCTTGCTTATTAATGATTACAGTCGCAATGGGATCAATAAAATAAACTCTAACATGACAGTTAAATCTTGACCAACTGTTTGCTATGACCCGCGTGGAGCAGCGAGAAAAATGAAAAATTTTCAGCTTCTACTGCATACATAAGTACCGGGTGTTCGAAAATCACGGGACCAAAAACAAACAAATGTAACTCAGAAAACTTAAGTCATAGGAATAAGCCAACTGTATATTTTACTTTTTTGTGGTGTATTCAGTTCTTTCTTCGTCTAAAACATTTCGAGTTACATCAGTTCCTTTTGGGGTTCCGTAACCCTAAGACATCCTGTACATGCATATTTTTATATAGTGTACATACTGTATACATATATGTATATACATAAACAACAACGGTGAGAGATAGAGAAGTATGAAAATACTGAAAGAGAAAGAACTTTAGCTTAGGCCCTGAGTGAAACACATATAATCTATTGCAATGGAAAAATACTCGGACAACCACAATAAAAGAAATAAATAGGTGGTGGGTCGAGTATAAACCCTGTAGATCACCAAAGGATGCCTTGAAGCAGCGGTAAAACGGTGCTACCACACAAACAGCAGCACCACATCAGCGCTCTCAAGAACGTAGAGGTGGTGCCTAAGAATTATTCTGTGGCTCAGGAGAGGGACCACTGGTAGAAAAGTTTGCACTGAGGGAGAAGTTCCTAGTCCTTCCACTCTCATCCTCTCTATGCTTCATGCCACACGGAGTGAACAACTATGGATGGGCGCCAGCGTATTCTAATTTGCGCATTGTGATACTCGCTCTCTTGGATTACTGTATGTTTAGCAGTGCGCACCTCTAGCCACCTGTCATCGAAAAGAAACGTACAGCGTCGCTACGACATGGATATCCTCTTGCTCCACAATAAAACAACTTGAAAACTCATTGAACTCATTTCCTCATCGCAGAATCATCATCTTGCATTCACATCATCAAAGTGATTTGCTATATTCTTAAGTTTTAACACTTTGTCAGATCGTATTTTTATTCCATCACTGATGCATAATAAATTATTGGTAAAATTTAGAGAAAATTTAATTGGACAAAGTTATAGCGAATGAGATTATTATAACTGTGACACAAAATTATTGTGGCGATACGCGCTCTCTCTACACGGTTACAGGATAAATACGTAATAATTACGAGCATTAATTGAATTTTTACGAGGTGAATGTATCACATACACATTTTACGTTAATTAAATACAATCAATTTTTCATGACGCGAGAAAGACGTCGCAAATTGGAGGAATCTAAACCCCCTGATATGAATACTATATTATGATATTATGCATTAATGAGGCCAACACAAGAAGGGTATAAGCACAATTAATAAGCTTAACATTTACTGGAAAACACACGGGAAAACACAAGAAAAACCCGTAAATTTGTTATTGAACAAAGTAGTCTTATTTCCTCAAATCGACCAATTCCACTCACAATAATTATCTAAACCACACAATGCCGAGTGGTTGCGAAATTGAAACACTGTTCCATCTAACAATACATCCTAAGTACACGCAGACACGATAAAATTCACTGAAAAAGCACTCCAATCCTATCACTTAACCTCACTCTTAATTTTGACCAACGGTGCTCCTGATTTAATGATCATTGCAGTTCCATCAAACAAGTCACTAACAAAATTATCATCATTGGGCATTCAGTTCAAAAAGTTTCGATGCACGGATGCACACACTACCCGTACACACGCTCAGCAGCCCTACACGCCGCGCAGCACACCCTATTGTTTATACTATGTATGCGCAAGCTTCTCCCGCTGGTTTCCAACCTTCGCTGGTTTAAACGGCCCAAGATAAAGTCATATTAATTGATACTTCTACTTGGTTCCTGTTGTAGATATTCTGAAGTGATCACGTAGACATTAAATTCAAGTTGGTGCTGAAGTCCCGAGCCCTTCCGAATTAATTACTGGTGAAACCTTCCCAAGTTTATGTGAACTTTTCCAAGAATCCAATTACTCCTAGAAGTAGTAGTCGTAGTAGATGTAGATGACCCGATAAACTCTGACAGCTTCCGTTAAATTCTGATCCTGATCCTGATCGTGATTGACCCCGTAGATCCCGTAGATCCTGTAGTTCCTGTAGATCCCGTAGATCCCTCCTTAAAATGAGAGATATGACCTCCGTAAGTGCATGCCTTGATTGAGGTGCCCTACTACTTTATGCATTGATAGAGCGGACCTATTACGTTTATTTCTGTTTCCTATTCCAGAAGTAATCTTACCTCCCACCAATGCTTCTGTCTTTTGCTTGTTGTCGCCCCGATGTCGATCGCTCCCCCAGCTTGTAGTATACACCCGCTGTAGAATCGTTATCGCTCCTAGCACTGTCGTTTACACTTATAACGCCTTGCTATACTGACACCCTTGGTTTCCTGACTGCTGCTTATATAATCCGTTGGTGTTTTCTAGAAACACACCTACTGACTTTTGGCCCCTCCTTTCGCCTTTGGTCTTGCTTGTCGCCGTTTGCCGTTTTGACCGTTAGTTTCTTCAATATTTCCCGCGTTTCGAGGCTCTCGTACGACATATTTCATCTGCTAGGCGTTGCTCAGGCTTGCTTACGCTGCTTGTTTTGTTTGTGTTCTGCTGCACGATAGCCGTTGGCTTTTAATGGGTCTGAGGCCAAACTGCTCGCATTCCCCACGTACTTGTTCACTTTCACACATTCTTATGACTCATCACACACATCCTTACACGTTAACACATCATTTCACATCACTATACCTCATCACTATTATCACCACATCACTACTACCACCACATTATAAAAACAAATGAACAATTGAACTAATTCGTCAGTTTTTTATCAGCACTATATTATCCGCTACCACGGTTTTCATCGTCAATGATGCAGACCAAGAACTTTTAACACGTCTTCTAGAGTTCTTCTCAAGAACACCTGATGATGACAAACGGGCGTTAGTAAGCTAGCTTGGTCTGCAGTTTTAATTCCAGGCTTGTGAGCATCTGAGATATTATGATGATGCTTACATCTCCTCCGCAAAATTACCTTCAAAATAAGTGAACATTGGGAGGAAAATTGTTTAGTGAATATTGTACGGTAACCGGTACAAAGTATAAGCGCATACAGTGATATTGAGCCTCCGTAGGCTAAGCCACGCTAAACTACCTGTCGTTCATCATAGCTGCAGCCAAAATGAACCTTGGTAGACGCGTTCAATTGCGGCTTTTTTAAGAAGTCCTCATGAGGAGCCCTCTGAAGTTTTTGTTTGTGTAATAAACGTTTAAAAACCTCACATGGGCTCATGCAGCATTAATAATGGAAATAGATTAATCATTTAAGTTCTTTATCAACTCTTACTGAGGATTCTTCGATTGTGAGAGAAATTGTGTATGAGAGTATAATGTGTATTGTTCCCAGCATGTATCCCATAAATTGTTTTTTATGCCACTCCATTCAAGCAGCGGCGATACGACGAAACGTATACAAGATTTTTGAAAAGTATAATAGGAGTGATATGATTTGATGGAATGATCCACAAATGAGGCGCTATGAGAGATATGTGTGATGAGCTAGTCGTCGATAGGGTAGGATGCTGAATACTAAGATGGTTGAGGCATACAAAGACAAGAACGAGCAGCTTCTGATCAAGACAGTGATGAATTTGAAAATATGTGATAGTTGTTTTAGACGTAGCCCTCAATGTCCATAGAGAATGATGCTGGGCATGATGGATATGTATCTATAGATTGGAAGAGTGAGCGTTAAAGACGCTCCAGAGTAAATGGTGATACTCCTCGACAGAGGTCAGACTTCCCTTCAATAAACCACGCCTGGATGCCAGCATCTTATGTCGCCTTCGAAGCGTCGTCAGCCTCAGGTCAGTTCATTGTCCAGCTAAAATAATTTCTGTTTTGATTTTCTTTTTTAAATTTAAACAATAAACTGTACTAACTAACCACGCATCTTTCTCTTGTGGCAGAAGGTGAAACATTGAGGAATGCTTGCAAATTCTTTCGCTCTATATGGTTACTTTTCGCTGTGTACAAACTTCTATTAAAAGTTTTTCATAAAGTTGCATGCTATCGAACATCCACCTGAAGAATGATATCCTCTTGAAAAATAATCAGAATAATTGAACAGTAGCGCAGCTCTAAGAAAATATGAGGGTGAAGTCGTGAATGTAACTCTTACAGATATTATTCCGTGAATAATAATTTCACAAGCATGGTTAAAATTATAGTAGCAAAATTTATGCTTCCAAATTTTAAATTTGTTCCATAGAACAGGAACAGTGATGATGTAAAAAATTTAGCCTTGGATCATAAATTCTTGACTTGGTGCAGTGTGACCTGACAAACAGAGTCACGAAAAGATACAAATTTATAGTCAATTCTTATCACAAACCTGAATTAATAACATATTGCATAACGTGGTATTGTGATTCAGTAGAAAAATGTGTAATGAATATCAGGAATTAAAAGCATTTCATAACTCGCCTTAACGACATCCAAACAAGTGCAGTTGTTTCCCCCGAGTGCAGCATGTGCAAGAAATGAGAACTGGGAAGCAAGACACGCATTAATGAAGCGAAGCAGTTCCCTCTGCGCTATGCTGAGACACGAAGAGCCGCGACCTGAGACAGGGCGTAATGAATCCCTGGCAGAGGAGAGCCAACGTACCAATGAATTGCAGCATTAACGCAGCATCAATAAACCCAAGCGAGAGTTACGGCCGACCATCTCGAGACACGACCGTTTTGTAGCTGGGCGTGCGAGCACGCCAATAACGAAGCCTGTTGCGAGCGTGGTACCAAACATTAGCAGGAAAAGAGATGAGGTCTCCTCAAGCTATGACTTGAAGCCGCCTGAGAATGAAGTCGGTGCTGGTACCTGGACCAGTCCTGTTCCAGGTACCAGCCAGGAGACTAAAAAGAGCGCAAGATCTACGAAGCCTGTACGCTACTGGTACATTCCTCACTCCGAGCACAACGTTAGTACTTTACCAAGGCCTGGTAAGAGTTCTCCTCCTCCTGAGCTCCCTCCAAAACCTGCTCGCATCTCAACGTTGCCGCTCTTCAGACCCACGCCGAATCAACCAAATCAAAGCAATCTCTCAGCAGTGACTGCGGCAACAATTGAAAGAACGGCCTCATTTATAGATAAGCTTCATAATCCCCAACCCTCTCACTTCACGTTTGAAAATTTTAGTTTTCTGGCTGGTCGCGAGGAAGGAGCTGAAGTGGCACCTGCTCCATCTTACCCTCCTTCAGTCGTGCGTCTACGTAACACACCGTCCGTTGATTGTGGTCCACCAGAAAACATTCCCGATTTTCGCGTGCATCATTTGAGCGTTCTTGGCCCAGTTCTTAGCCCTAATTTGCCGTTAGAGTCGCTAGGTAAGTCTCCACCGTACGATGAGACAGCGCTTCACGGCTCGCTGAAACCGCCAGTCCAGCGACCCAACTTGTTCTCTGGCTTTGGCAAGGAGCGCGCCGTGTCTCCCGAACATCGGGACTCCAGCAGCTCGCATCCACCGGGGGCTGAACTCCGCTTGACAAAAAGACTGGACGACCATCGAGAGGCTACGGTGGCGACTTCCGCATCCCCTGGACAGGAAATTGCGCTGCAGGAACTGCACCATCACCTGCAGACCTGCCGCTGTACCTGCAATCACCTCGGCTATGGCAACTATCAGGTGAGATTACTTCTAAGCTCTCAGATCAACCGCTGCAATACGTTACAGTAATAGATAAATTGATCAAAATGTATACCTACCAGCATTTATTTTTGACAGATTACTATAAACACTATTAGTTACAATGCTGCTTGAATAGCTTTGTATCTTCCGTTCTTTTCCTTCAGCATTTGTATCCATGACATACGTAAGGATCAATATTTCGAATTCAATATTATATCACAGACGATACGAAAATATTTTCCAAATCAGTACAATGCATTATGTAAGAACAAAGGGATAGATTTCTCAGTACGAGGCAAAAGGTACCTAGTCAAGGACTTTTTTGACTGGCATAGAGGGAAGGATGGAAGAGTTGGAGCCTGATTAATACGAGGTGAGGCAGCCATTCAATTTCCTGACCCGAGTACGATCTGATGGCACAGATCAGATTGTGTTCTAGCAGATGATGCTAGAATTAAATATTGAACTTTCACATTACGTTTAGTTCCTTATTATACAACTATATTTATCGATAAGTTTCATAAGTACAAGATGCTCTCGAATGCCCAAGATGATCCAACAAGAAAAATTTGTAACGTTTTAATTTGTAGTTCTCCCATCTAATGAGAAAATGATGATTGATTCCAGTCTGAAACATAAAATTAGGCTTTGCAGCATTAGACATTGACTTCGTTAACCCACTTCACTGTGTCAAGCATTTTTTGAACATACTTCGATCAAAAAGTTGTGTCCGATGCTTTAAAATGCAGTATGTGTGCACTAAAAAGTAATAACACTAATACTGATTATACATATATGTACATTAAATGTGTGCTGTCATCAGCTTATGATCTACTTACTAGTTTATTTAATGAGTCTGTTTTGAGATCAAGCTATTCTTTATTTTTATTATGTGTGAATACAAAGTAAAAATCCATAAGATGCCTTTCCACTATTCCGAGAAATTAATTATTCACGCCAATACTGCCGAGAAAATAAGCCGATATAAGTTATCAAATGAAATAGTGAAGGATTGGTTCATGTGTTTTGTTCATTAACATGATAATACGATGGTCCTAGAGTTATTGCGAGAACAAGGACGGCTTGAACATATTTTACCGTCGGTTCTCTATGTTTGCTCTTCATATTTGCATTGGGAAATTGGGAAAATAATTCAGGGTATCCGTCTTTGTTATCATAGTAATGTCTGACTGAAATGAAGGCGTGTTGAAACTGAAAGTAATTTTTGGCTTTATTCTCGTCAGAAAAATTCCAACTCACAAATGATTCACACCCATTGATCTGACTTCACTGTAGGAGAATACATTTTGCATGCCATGGTCATGCCGAAACTCAACAGTTCTCCAGCTCCGTTGCAGTGATAATTATTGGTGTTACTGGACAGTGCATGCTGTTCGTAGCGTACAGCAAGATGCAGCGAGCTAATGTAATGAACACATAAAATTAAAACAGAAAGTGAGCATGATATGTGGTATTTAACAAGCTAAATATTTACCAAGTTTTTAGCATTGTATTATTTGGAGAAAAAACACAAGAGAATGACTATGGCGACCAACAGCCTTACACTTGATGGTAAATCCCTTCAAGTGGAGTAATATTTTCAGAAAACTTGTTTACCCAAGAATTTCTTTTAACCAGGAAAGTTATTGTTCGAGAGAGGGAAATGTGCATGCAGCTCACAGAGGGAATAGATTCTCATTTCTCTTGTTCCTGGAATCTGGTTAGTAAACAGCAACGTGAGACCTACCTGTCCTATGCGGTTATAACTACCGTACAACCGACGCCAGGACTCATGGCGGACAGATCCTATACCCATTACGTCAGTAAATAAATTTAAAACAGAAATTAATATTTAAGAAAATACAGGTTTAAACGTGGAACACTCAAGTTGAAAGTTAAGTCTATTGTCCCAAACAGCCTCATGTATTGCACCCACTTGTGCTTAAAGAGTTGAAATCATGTAACAAGGTATGAACATATAGGTACATATGCTTAAGTTCCTGGAAACTTAATGTATATTCATGATCATTTTCATCATATCATCACAAGGAAGTAGAACACAATTAGATGAACATATCAGTTTGGTAGTCATGAAAATACTATAAAAAAGAAAAGCATTCTCAGCTCTACACTTCTGGGATCTTGAATCGCTTGATGACATTCACAAATTGATTTGTCCGTCTACACAGTAAGGATAAACAGTGAAACTTGCTTCAGTTAAGAATTCGAATGTGTAGAGAACTTCAGCTAAAATTGAACTAGATATCGTAGCTTCTCCTGCTCATGATTTTACTTAATGTATTTAGGTTAAAATAGTATACGAGAAAACTCCGATTCGAAATCGCATTGCTTCCCTAAATCAGCAGAAAAGAAAAGCTGCATTTTATGTTGGTGTGTTTTTATTTTGTGTTTGAAATGATACTGGGAATTTTCGTCATTTGATGACTGTTAATGAAGTAGACATTCGGTTCAAAGTTCCTTGGTTGGTAAATATCCAGATTAACTCGCAATAATTTCTGATAACCCGGTACGCCATATTGTTAGATGTTTCGAATATTAAGCACACAATTTTTAGTCAGAAAGTTAACTGCCACCTGCCAAGTAATGAAGTAACTAAATGCTTTACTTCGTGTTCCGTAATTTGAAATTGCCAATGACTGAAGGCCTTGTTTGTTGCTGGGCACACAGTAGAGGCGGCCACAGGTAATCCAGCAGGCTCCAGGTTCAGTGCATGGCAGGCCGTCATAAGTAGAAGAAGTTCCGCCGAACGGAAGTTCAATGTCAAAAGTTGGAGCCGGCAGATGCGGCTCTAAAAATCGCGAGGCTCACATCAGAGAGCCGGCGCTAAGGCCGGCGTCAGAGACGGCTTATCCGAGGGCTTTCGTTGGGTTTTATCGTCGAATGTCCTATTTTTGCTAAACTTTCTGTTACTATTATTAGCAGCTTGTATCCCATGGAAATATTCTGTTGCTACTTCACTTGCTTATTCCCCTAGTTTTTAAGAAGCCATCGTGAATTAACATAAAATAAATTTGTCTTTGAATATTTTATATTCTACTCAGCTGATTCGGGTATTACTAGTCACTTTCGTTCCTCATCACAAACAGTTTTTCTGAATGGAAATAAATTTGTGCCGTGATGCCAAAGCGAACTTTTACCACACACTCTTTTCTTATTGCTCATAGTGGTCTTGTGTTTTTTATCATTCATGTGTCTGTCATTTCCATCATGACAGCCTTTGATCAAAGCAAAAATAAAAATTTAGTGAATTATGATCCAATAGAACCGACTAGAGCTATAATGGTAATTGTGCATCTCATATTCCAAATGTACTTGTATGTACAAATTAACCATATTATTTACTTAAATACAATATCCAACCTAGTTTCATTTTGCGTATATTTTATCTGAATTTGTTCTAAAATTACTTGTGAGATAAATACAAAGGACGTAGAGAAAATCCAAGCTTTTAATTATTCCGAGCGTCAGAAATACTTATAAATTATTAATGATTTTTTACTGTTGAAGCAATATTGCGCCCACAATGATTGAAATCTCGTTTGATCAGCGTTCATGTTTACATAAATGTTCGTGAATATGAGGAATCACTAAGGCATAACATATTTTTCTTTCTAGAACAATAATAATTGTCAAAAATATTTCACTTCCTTTGTGCTCTCGAAAAAATGTCACGTCTCAAAATATTCGGTAAGCTCGACGAAACTGCATTCTTTAACCGCACAGAAAGTCCCCATCGCCCAAATAAAACCACTTCCGAGTGTTTTTTTCCTGAATACAATAGCATTCAAGGCAAAATTACTAGGTTCTAATGAATACTTTTTGCAGGTCGCCATTGTTTTCTTACCTGAACGTACATTGCAGAGCGAGCTCTTTGTGCCGTCTGAAAGCACCCTTTAGGCGTGTAGAACAGACCGAGAGGCTGCCCATTCACGCTTTATATTCTACAGCACAAGTTGCAGCGGAGGCAACTGAACCGCCGCTTCTTGCCAGACTATCTTTGTGCTCACAGTGAAAACATCTCATACAGCCTACACGGTGACACTTTTAATGCACTTTAAACAAGATCTTTGAACAAGATCTTTAGCTGCCGATGCACGGCGAACAGCAGCTTTAAACAGCTCGCTCTGCAATGTACGTTCAGGTAAGAAAACAACGGCAACCTGCAGAAAGTATTCATTAGAATGCAGTAATTTTGCCTTGGATGCTATTGTATTCAGGAAAAAAATAGTCGGAAGGGGTTTTATTTGGGCGATGGAGACATTTATGCGTTCGTAAACACGCCGAATATCACTCACTGATATTCATACACTCTGCTTAAATAAATTTAGAATGAATATTTCATAGGAACTCGGTTATAAAATGATATTTATTAATTGCATGGAAATAGGCAAACGATATATGCAGATAATTCTTTCCAACTCTGTACGTACCATACTAAAGTATTTACCATACGCAATGAATATTAGTAAAGCTGTACACATACACACAGGGACAGTTTTTAAACTACAGCTCTAAAATTGTGTGCGCAGTTGATCCATTTGCTGAAGAAATATTTCATGCCTCCCCACTATTATTCACTCTAAATACAGATATATTCAACGCTACAGAATGTGTATTTAAATTTCAAAAAGTTATTTAAGACTGAAAATTTCATTGAATCATTTACGAAGTGACAGATTCAACATCACTATAGCGTCGGCCAGCCAGAGTTCACTGGAGTGACGCAGAGACGTACAGCTCACATATAACTAAAGACTGTCTTAATCTAAGAGCTAAAAATCTGAAACTGGTCAAGAAGAATGTACGACGCTTGCACGTTTGCTCAGAGAACACGCATCATTCAGCTTCCACACGCACAGTGACGGGACTACGGGACTGCCTCTGCTCCTCCATCGTCTGTATTCAGCGCTCTCTCGTAGCACTTGGCTGCTCGTCCCTCAGTCACTTCAATGACCTCGGGTACAATTTTTACCTGCGTTTCCCTTCCTCATTTGACTGGCGTCGGGCACTAGCTCAGTGATGGAGTGCTCCATAGGTACGATACAGTGTTCATTCAAATATTATTATGCTTCTCGTGCACTAGACTCTGAGTTGCGCTATTGAGGAAAATTTTGAATAGAATAATGTAAAAAGTTGGCTTCTGTAATTATGATCAAGATTACTGCTGCATTGAGGCTCCTGCAAAAGAATTTCACTTAGAACTTTGAATTGATATTTCCCTCATGTGAATTCCTATGCAAGAGCTCAGCTTTCCATACCTTTCAATCCAACGATAAAATTATGTACTTTGCCCGACGTTTCATTGTCATTTTCAAATATTATCAGACCAATACCAAACATTCAATAAGGAACATGTTTACCTTATTGGAACAACAGAATGAGATATTGCTATTTGTCTGCTCAATGATGGAATAAAAATACCAATGACATTGACTTTTTGCTTCTAGCAAAACGATATTACTCTGAACTGATTTGTTTTTTACCGAGAAAGTATGTCACAGGGCTCTCTTATTCTAATCAAGGCTTTCTTTCTGTAAGAAGTGACTGCTGAAAATGCCGTTGTTGGAATGCAAATACGAAAAATAAGTAGAGCATCCTGGGAAGAAAAGGAAAATTATCTCAAAAGTTTCTTGACGAAACAAAAAAAAAATTTTACTACTCGGTGCAGGACGATTGTTTGGAAGCAAACAAGGCTTCAACAAAATCAGTTCACATATGAGCTCTGAAGCTTCTCTTGCAGAGACTCGCTTCATCCTCAAGGCAGCAATCATCTCTACCTCACGCAACAGTGCCGGGCCTTTTGTGGCCACAGAACAGCAAGTAATAAAAGTTGAACGGTTTTCTCACATGAAAACTTGTGGAAGTCGTCTGCCAATATGATCTTCGACAGAGGAGCAACCATTGCATAACTATTTTTCATTGTAAACAAAATATTTTACTGTAACATGTTCATTTTCGAATAATGTGTCGTATGTTCAGGCCAAAATTACGTTAGCCTTCATTTATATGCCAACCAAATGTCCAAATGAGACATGTTTTATTTCAAAAAGTGTTATTCAGGAATGATTAGCACGCTGATAGGTTAGTTTTCACCCAAGCAGTATAATAAATTAAGAACTGCTCATAATTTTTGAAAGTTTTAGGAAATCAATTGGTGACAGTGAATTACAAGTTGCTACGAATGCTCAACTCCTTCTTTTCTGATCTATCGTAGATCGTAAACTGTGATCTTAAATTATAGTCAACTGAGTCTCCTCCCAAGTTTAATTCACTCGCTATATCAGTGAACAAATTCAAAGTTAATCTTGTATTTTACTTTAAAAAAAGTTTTCGAGGTCTTATTAGATTGTCTCTAATCTCATAATATAACGCATAGAAAGTGACGTCAAGCACCTCATACAACTGAGATACTTCACTGAGAACGCGTTATCGTACTAGACGGAGCTTGATTAGCACGCTCTTTCCATTGTGTGCAAATTATCAACTGCTACGGTGGCCGAGCGCCTTATTAACGTCCTCGACTGAGTACTCACTGTTGTTTTGCAAGTGATATTTTCCCGTAGCATACAAGAGTATAATTTCAATTTTTTGGCTTCACATTTTTTTACTCGTACAAATCATTTTACAGACTTGATTTCAAAGAACTGAAGTAAAAATCGTTTCAAAATTATCTGAATAAAAACGGTCATGTCGTTTGCATTTTATTAGCTTAAATGTTTAGCTAATTTGTGTCTGATAGAAAGTGTTGCTTCGTACTTCATAAATGTGACCTGAAAATTTTATTAAAATGAAAAACATTTTACAGACGACTATTGTTCACAAATTATGAGTGAAAATCGGTACTCGAGTAGACGTTCAAACATCAGGTATTTCCCTCAATATACAAGTGCTAAAGAATACATATAATTTTAGTTCGGATTAAGTGGAGACTTTTTATCTGGTGATTCATTTTCCTGAGCAGGCCACCCTTGTGGCTCGTGATACGCTGTCTTGTCTCTATTGTTCTTATAACTCGTTTTTTCAGGAAAAAGAATATGCTCAGTTGTGATGCATCATGTAAATGGGCATACGATGCAATAGCCTTAATGTTGCAACAGCGTAAGGGCATTTTTTTACCCACATCAATCAGTAAATTAGAAATGTTCTTTAAATTAAAAGTGTTACATGCCGAGTTTGACTAAATTTTTACATCTTATGAAGGCAAAATATGTACGCAAAAAAGATTAACTTCGTTACACGAAGTATTTGATTGCTATGGACACCTAGTGGTGAAGTGCGTCATTCTAAAAGTATATGAGCAACTGGACCTTGCATGTTTTACAGGGCCACAGTCTCATTGCTGAATCTATTCGCTTCACTCCTAAATAATCTATTAAGAGGTTTCTGAGCTTTTCAATTTGTTCATACAAAGCAGAGTATAGGAGTATGCAAGACGACCTTGTACAACTTAAGAATTTATGTACTGTTATATTCATAGTTATTTCTACATTGGGATACAGTTTGTGAAGTATTTAACCAAAAAAATTAGAATAAAATGTTAAAAGTATTATATTATAATCAAAACAGGAATCCATCGATGATAATGTTGACATGCTTAGAAAAATGAGCATCAAAATCAGAATACAAATAGGAGTGACGCCGGGTCTATTAATTCTTCTAAACGTCGTCAGTCTGGGTACTAAATCATGCTCTTCATTAGCTTAAAATAGAACTCTTTTGCCCTTCAGAGAGGGGAACTCTTTTCAGCTGCTGCTCTTTTACCTTTATCAAACATTTATTATCATCTTACTACAGCTCAAAGGTGCAGGAAAAATCGTTATATTATAGTTGGCAGCAATATTTACTTTGTATTAATGTCAAGAGATTCAGAGCAAAGATTTTCGTAGATCCTAGGCTTTTACTGAGAAACTAAATTATTGATATTGAGGTTTTTTTAAATGAGTCAATACCTTCGAGTTTTAACTTGATTGAAAGTTCTCGATAAAGAAAAAAAAATTTTCGTTGGAATCCCTGCAGTTACATACTTTCGATGCCATCCGGAGGAAACACATTCATTCAAGCTCTAATAGTTGCAAGTCTCCCTTGCAAGCTGGAGTTAAAATTGAAATTGTATATCCAATTTCATGTTGGGTTTTAAAATATGTCTACTTTGGATATGTAGAACAAATGTATGTCTAATTGACGTCGAAAGAAAAATGAAAAATGACTAAGAAAACTCTTAATCAAAGAAGAAGACTGCTGTCTATTGACAATACACGGTTGAGCTTCTTAAGAAAAGTTCCTTTGTCATGAAGAAGAAACGCAGGACCGGAAAAGCTGTCACACTCAGTTCTGGGATCTGGAAGAGCGTGTCAACTACAGCTGCAGGAGACATCACGAGCTGGAGCAAGACTTCAGCATTTGAACTCCGAGAAACCGACGTCAATGATCCGAGTTCTTTGCGAGATTGTTTTCGTCCTAGTGGAAGCCAACTTAAGTCCAAACGAAAGTTGGTCTTTGGCTCTTCGCAGTTCATTATTGCTCGAAGTTGTTGCTGGTCGCGTCGTTTGCTTCCTAACAAATGTGGCCAATATCGAGACTTAACCGCTAAGTGCCAAGTGCACGCCTTCTGCAGTTAATGTTGCCAGTGGGACGATTTAAACCCAACACGCGTGAGATATGATGCTACCAGCGCTAACTCGTCCCACTCACAGATACAAGGAAACAAGGGCTAGAACAGAAAGCTTTTCAATTCCCTGAATGGTTTCCGTAGAAATCATTAAAAATGTTTGCGTTATGTCTGCATCTTTGCTGAAATAATATCACTTTTTTTCGGCACTTCATGTCGTCGTTTTCCGGTTTTTTATCGAACCGAAATGATTAGTAAAAATAATCTAGGAGTGTAAATTGAGTTTGGTAATTAGTTTAAGTTAATTCCAGTAACTGCACAAATGGTCATTCTAATCTAGGACAACCATCATAAATCCAGCCCCTGGAATTGACTCAATCAGTGACAAATAAGCTACGGCAGAGCAATGCCACAGTAATCTTAATTGTAAAATAAAGCCATGACTATGGCAAAATATACAGTCTTGAACAAACTATCAATACCTTCACTTCAATACTGGCTACAAACAATTTTTTTTAATCAAAACTAAAAATGACAATGATACATTCTGATACTAAAATCTAAAAGAAATGTATAAATATTTTCCTAAAATCAAGCAAAATCGGTCTTTCTCTGCACTACGATTGGCAGAGGATTTCTAGTTTTAGTATTAACATACTAGAACAGCATTTCACAACCTTTTATGTCAACAATTAACGATCGTATTTAGAATACAAAAACACACCTAATTTATTTGCAAAATATAGATCTTTTATTCCTTATATATCTTATCAGGAAAAGTTGTGCTAATGAACATTTTTTAGAGGAATTATAAAATTTACGACGGCACGCACTACCATGAAACTTGTACCAGCTGACATTACTTTCATCAAAGAAATGCAAACACGATTTAAACTCATATCAAGATGCCACGATTACGATGAGGTGTAGAATCTTCTCCGAATTTGGTTGGCCAGCGGAGTTGACTGAAGAAAATAAAAATGTTTAATACGAAATTAGACTGAACTTAGCGCCAATGTTGTAATACTCTAAAGCAATAAAAAATAAAATACTTAGACATATGACCAAGCAAATACTTCATTGTGTTGCCGAGAAGGTTAAAAAAACAAGATTTGCCGCGACCAAACAGCATGTCAGAGAAAAAAAGGACAACCGCGGAAGTTTTTGTCCGGTCCAGGAACTAATTACGAGATGAATTGGTGCGTGAGATGGTGTAAATGGCCGCCTTGAATCTCACGGTACACTTTTAAAGCTGGAGTCCAAAGTCTCTCAGTTTTACATGAGTTTTTCTGCCCCAGAAAACATTGTGCACGTATTTGAGAAGCAAGCTGTTCCGGACATTCAAATATATTGCTTCAAAAAACCCTGCTCGGAGCGGGATGTTGTTGCCAGAGCAACAAGACAACAAGCCACGTTTTCTGTTTTTAAAAATACGACGCATTTCTTCCTGTTTCCGATTCTTCAAAAGAACGTCATTGCAGTATCACATTCGTTAGCGTGCCCTGTAAAGCTTGATTTGATTTAAAAAATTCTTTAGGAAAGTAAAAGCTTTTTGTTTCAAATTAATCCATGCAGAATGTGAAAATAAACAAGACAATTTGTCATATGATATTTTCCCTTCAATTTGGAATTTTTTATGATTAGGAACATTTCAGCGAGTGCTAAATTACTCACTGGCTGCCTGGAGTTCCAACGCAAACTCCACTCGAGTTAATTGAATAAAAGATGGTGATGTTTCGACGTGCTACAGTTAGAATTGTTCTCCGGATTAAATTGATTTTTAACTCTGAAATATTTTTGTTGTATCTCTGTCAACTGTGCAAATGCACTCATCAAGAATAACCCATCAATACTTATATTAAATAATTTTAGCACCGAAATACACGGTTATTTCACCTTCCATAATTTCGAAGGCATCAAGTCAATAAAATATTATTTGCTGCCCTTCATTCACTGTCTAAGCTACAAAGTTCAAAAACTATTTTACCATTTTCGAATAACCAGCTTTATAAGCATTGAACAACTTGGTAATATTGAAAATAGCTTCAAAAATAGCTCATCATCCAAAGAAAGATGAGATAAATCTATGCTATGAGAAACGATGTGTTCATTCGCGAGTACGTATACGATCGTTCGAACCAATCATCCGTGATGATTGCTCGGACATTGACCTATTATGGTTGATGTCACTTCAAACTACAATCGCAGACGCTGTAGAAAATTGGGAAGTGCAATTAGATTCTTTAATTTTCAAACACACATCACATCGCTAATGCGCTATGTGATGCACTTGTTACTGTAATCAACGGTAATAATACGTAGCGTATTAACATAACAGTTGTAAGATCATTACCGTAACAGGCGATGATTATTTTGCCTTAAAACACTCGCTTTTCAGTCTTAAGAGCATTTCTATCAATCGATTCACCACTCAAATTTACGAATTTCAAGATATCGAATACAAATTTTTCTTAAGATTTACTCTCGAAACCACGATTTTCTCAATCATATTTACTGTCGAATTTATTATTCTCCATTGCGGTATTCCATTACGTCGTGCCACGTTTGATGATGCAAGCCATGAATCTTGAGGCTTTTTCATTAAAAGTGTTTGTCGCTCGGCATGGTGTTTGATGAGACAATCATGGGCATCCTACCGCGGCAACTGTGACCAAAACATTCATATCAAATGCTATCGTAGATACGGAAAAGATCGAGAAAAACTAAATCTACGCTGACACACGGTGCTCTTCAGAGATAGTGAAGCTGCAGGCTTGGATCTATGTTCAGTGTTCTCGTCACTTTGCATCTCACGCGTGAGGTTTTATTCCTTAAAGTTAGGGGTTTTAATCCGATTCATTTTAATAAGATGTACACAAACGCAGAAAATCCCGACATGTTAAATATCGAGATGCTATACTGGTTTGGAATTCAAGTAAACAGAGTGGTATAAAGAAAGAAAAAAGAAGAGAAAGAAACTTTATTTACATTTTAGAAAACAGTACCGACACAGTGGAGTTTCAACTTTTAATACTGATGCATTACGAGTAGTGATGGTACTCCAAACGACTATTCGTGTCCTCTGTGCTGCAACTTTGAGTAGAGGCTTGTAGAGGGGCCTCGACTCGATTAGTTTAGTGAAGATCTAATCTTACTTCAGGCGTCCAGCGTGCATGCTGAACATCTTTCTCATCTGCCGCTGATCAGCCAGAAATAGACGAAAACTGCTACAGGAATTGAACTCGTGTCTTCCAGCATTGCAGTCGTGGACGTACACCACTCGACCATTGTGGTGACAAAGAAACAAGTTAACATTTCGGACAGATATGAGTTTCAGGTGCACTCAACGTATCACACCTGCATACTAAGATGCGACGCAGTCTTCACGAGCATGTAATCATTTCCTCAAACTCAACACAACTACGACGCTGCAAAAGTAAGTCTGCAGCAGTGTTAAAATCGAGGTAAACTCAGCAGCAGGTTTCCCGGTCACTCGTGAGACTACGCGCCAAGTTCAGTCCTGCAGAACAAAAGTCGAGCAGCGTCGTAATTAGGTGCTGGAGTTCACACTCAAATATTCAAGAGACGAGGATTTCTCAGACAGTTGTACTCGTGGCACACTAGCCCACACATATCTTTGCCATGATGGTGAGACTTGTTTTCATTGTAGGTACATACGTTTAAATAGGCAGATTTAAAATAATTCAAAAGTTCTCTGGTAAGTTTAATACCAGTGGCAAAAGAAAACAATAAAAACAAACAATTAACTTAAACTAAAAAGTCGCTTCCTCCGTGAACATATCACTATCACAAATATCTTGTCACATCAAATTGCATGGGATCAGCTTGTGTCGCACTAGTATGAGACTTTCCATAATTGCATCAATATATTTGTTCACTCTCCATATTGTAAGACCGTCTGAAAAGACGAAAAAGGCTGTATATGTGTCCATATTAAAGATAGTTGTTTCTATAAAGAATGGCCAAGATAAGGACTCCATGCTAGAATTATCAAAACTTGCAACGCGCTCAATGAAATCAGTTGAATTCAGTTGACTTGCATACCATTCATCTTCCTCAAAAAAACCTCATCTAAAGGAATTTTTCCACGAACACCTATCTTCTTAAGCTAAAAAGCATTACACATTGTACGTTGTGTGCACATTAAGGATTTGATACTGATATTCTAAAATGTTGAGGAAAAATTACATTAGTATCAAAAATATTTTTCCCAATATAATAAGTTATTTTAAAGTTTGAATGTGAATGCATTCCAAAAGTAATACTGCATGCAGCCATTAAAGAACTAAAACGCATCCTATCTCATGCAAAAATTTGGAGTGTGAGAAAAAGCAATTCAGGTGTTGTTAAAGAGATATGCCTTGTGCCTGTTAATGAAAAGTAAGAGATCTGCAACTCATGCCTTTGTTATCAACTTCTGGCATTTGACCCATCTTGGAAGCATCGTACACCTCACTCTTTTTTTTTAATAGGTGAGCATCCAAGTATTATAGGATGCTACAATTTTATTCTTTACGATTATCTTATTGTGAACTTAGAACTTAGTTAAGGTATCCTGTAACCACCATTAAAAGCGGCGACAGTCCGCGTTTCCATACTGTGGATAACGTTAAAATACGTAGTTAACGATTCAATGGAAATATATTAGCCCACAGCAATGATACGGACAACAAAATTTAGCTAGTACCGTTTGAGTGAGATTTTCTCAACAAAATGTGAAAACTATGAATACAGTTTACTTACGAGATTTCGACCCAAATATTCAAAACAGTTTGAGCCAAGGGAGATGTTTGGAGACTTAAGCGACGTCACTGGATGGGAGACTTACATACATATGTGCAATACAAAAAGCGAACACCGACCGAGAGTGACATGCTCACACTCCAAACGCTGTCAGCATCGCGGTTCTTGTTTCGATGCGGTAATCGGGAAAATGTCGATGCACCCTCTTTTCCGTAGAAGGTAATTCCCCTGGGGACATATCCCTAAAAGTACAACGGATTTTCTCCCTGGTGTGCTTAAGATTACCTCGCCTGCACAAAGCGATGACGAGCGACTATGTCATTCTTACGAGAGGACCTGAATGGGATTCTCAGTAATCCGAAATAGAAAAAAACACCGTTTGAAATCCAACGAATTTTCTGAGGTGTCACAGTGTTTGGTGTGCTGCCACCTCAAAAAGAACTATGCGATCTGCCACTGGACACAGGCCTTGTGGGGTGTGAACATGCACATTGTCGTGTTTTGCGGTCGTTTCACGAGCGTCTCACTTTCCAGTACGTCTGTACCAGATTACACCACAACCATTCTGCTGACGTCACATCAATATTGCTCCACTAAACTTCAATCCAATCATCCAAGATCTTTTGAGAGCGTGCTGATGTGAGTCACAGGTGCGGAAATAGGAGGCAGGTCATGCGCATGAGTCATGCGATGCGGTCTAGGAGGAAGAATGGATGCTTGAGATGCAAATTATGCTGGACGGAATGCTTGAGATGCAAATTATGCTGGATGGAATTCGTATGTTGTGATCCTGTACGAATCCCAGAATTGTGCTACAAACTACACTGCACGGAATGTGCATGAAATGTGAGTCTCGTGCGTGCTATGCATTTATCGCGCATTAAACTCCGTGCAATGAGGGTCGTGTGAAGTTAGGTGCATGTAATGCTTGTAGCGTACATTCCGCTGCGTGCAATGTGAGTCACGCATGCAAAGTAACAGAGATGAGAATTATATCTCATGCAGTCTGAATGTATGACTAGATCACCGAAACTTTTCGGACATCAAAGTTAATTTAAGTAAGTTTCAGGAAAATAGAAAACAATGAACGTTATTTTAATAAAAATTCAGAGTGTAGAAGAGTATGCGAGTGTTTCCATTCACAATTTTAAATTTTGAAACTAATTTTCTAAACATGCATATGAGTCTAAAGACCACTAACATCCCTCATTCATTATCAGGCACAAAAGTCCTATTGTTTTTGTTTATATTTATAGAAAATTAAAATTAATTATGAATACAGAGCCAATAATAGACAGAACGTCTATTCTCCTGGTGTTCTCCTCATGAGCTCACTGATTTTTGGGTTGCCTCAAATAATTTAATATTAAATCTATTCGCACAAAAGCACATTGGATGCGTGGACGATTTTGTCATCAGCAGCTGCAGGGTACAAGATTCATGTCTTCAACTTATGGCTGAACAAACTTCATATTTTTGCGCAGCTGCAGCTCGTGCAAAAGACAGCGCTTAACGCATTGTGTCGCCCCTCGGAAGCAGACGGTCTTCTGCAGGCTGCACAAATGAGAATGTTCTTTACTTGCATACTCTTCTCATCTTGAAATGGCTTCCTCCTTAACTCGAATACACAGCGCACGCGGTGTGCACAGTATACATCATATTCGTTATACACAGCGCACGCGGTGTGCACAGTATACATCATATCCGTTATACACAGTGCACGCGGTGTGAACAGTACACATCATTTCTGTTATACAGAGTGCACGATGAATACACAGTAAAATCATATTATCTATGTATAACATATTCCGTACTCATAGCATACAGTATCTATACAATACATAGTATATAGTATGTTTAGAATATAACCACGGTATGTTATATATCCAGTATTCAATATACACAACATACACTATATTATTTAGTGCACATGTATACTCGTTAGCATACTTTAAAATAGAATAGAAAAGAATATCTTATGCACTTTATACAGCATACGGTAAAAATAGTATGCAGTCACAATATACAGCATACATAATATACAGGGCACTACAAAGGTTTGGAAAGCACTTGCTTAGACTTCAAATTGAAGTGGAATTTTTAACAGGATATGGAAATTTGTGTTTGAGAAAAATGAGTTTGACTTTTTTGGCAGAGCTTTGAGGAAAGTTTTTTAGTTCTATTTACATAAAATTTTAGTATTGAGGGCGAGATCATGTAAAATACTTATTTTGTAGCTCGAAATCACTTCAAGTGAGTATTCTCAAAGGTTGCACTCGTTTATTAATGTTCAGGATTTAATTCTCCTCATAGTCTTCTGAAGGATCAAGAAAAAAATTAGAAATATTGGTAGTGAGAATGTGCAGTAAAATTGACTTCAAATACAATGGGACAGACTACTGTATATTCTCGCCTTCTCATTTTCTCTTGAGTGATTAGCCAGTAGCAATCACTGGGAAGTCTACCTAGCTCATCCTGTTCTGAACTTACAAAATAAAGTCCCATTTTTGTAGCAAAGTCATTTCCGTATGCTGCTTGGACGCTATTATGAAACCAAAGGCAGTAAAACATTATTCCTATAAAAAACTACTCAGCGGATAGAACTAATTTTTTACTTTGTTTGGCATATCAATCAGAGCCTCAGGTGCATAAATGCAAGTAAGCTGGTCAGCTAGGAGTGCCCTTGTGACCTTACCTGTACGTATAATTAATTCATTATTTTTGATTAATTTATATCAATTAATCATAATTGAGCGTGAAAGAACTAGTCGAAATCTTGAATATGACGCTCTGATTTAAATTTAAACTCTTTGAGCTCAATAAACAGATCGTTTTTGAGCCGAGGTGATCTGTTCAAATGCAATTCTTCATGTAACAGTTTTTCACCTCAAAGAAACTGCTGCAGCTTAATGAAAAATAGGTTTTACTGAACCTCTGATTTTACCTCAAGACAAGTAAATCACTCCACGGAATATTGATCACAAATGGCTTGAAATGAATTTAGATATAATTTCATTCTATCAGTGAATGAACCACTGACTTCACCGCTTAGATATTACTATACTCAATCAATCCCTTATTATATGAATCAATCACATATTATATGACGCAACCACTTGTCATATGAATCAACCAATTATTATATGAATCAACTTCTTATTATATGATTCAACCACTAATAAATTGCATAACATAAAGCACACCAGAATAGCTCAATAGTTTGGGCTAATTAGATAATTATTCCTCTGTGTGTGAGTGCAAGCAATTCATGTTGTACTTCACGCACTGTTTAGTTATACTGGGGGCGTCAGTGAAATACAGTACATTTTCAGGCAAACGATATTGAGTTTCTTAGTGACCGCGGCCAGCACCATTACGTTGAGGCAAATTATTGGTCACAAGTTAGGGCATGATGATATTATCTGAGCTAAAATGACCAAATGAAAACGACTGCTGCATGAGTTTTGTCATAGGTATTAAATGAATAAATGTGGATTGCACAGACAATATTTATACGTGACATTTAAGAAAATTTTATTACAGAAAGATATGAGCTTCAGCCGTTGGTTTTTTATGAACTGCTAGAAATGTCTCTTGCTTAGAACCAAATTAGAGACTCATCGAGTCCTTACGTCCAATGCCAATATAAGCTCTCCCAAAATAATCGAACATATATGCACACATCGAAGCACTGACACCATAAACGAAAAGTGTTCCATCTATAAGCACGTTCATTAAAAGAAAGCAGCTAATAGTTCTTCCGCTCTAGGTCCTACGATTATTTTTTCCGTTACTCAGCACAACAACAATGTGCGGATGTCAGCAGGTTTGCCTTGAGCTCTCAGAACTTGTACCTACGGCAGTGGTGGCCAACCTGCGGCGCATTGAGCGATTAATGATGGCGCATTGCCTTTGTGCTGGAGGGGATAAATTAATGTTTTTTAGTATGTTTAATACTAATATGATTAATATGTTTTTAATATGTTCAATACTCTCATGTACTCTCATGATTTTGTGTAAAATTGGCGAATCTGATCTTACATTATAGGGCAAGTGGCGCATGATATACAAAAGGTTGGCCACCACTGACCTACGGACTACTGCCTGGAAGTTCACATGTCAGGCCAACTAGCGTCATGAGAATTCAATAGAATAGGAGACGCGAAACGTTTGAATAATTTCATCTAGAACTTTTTTAACGTGTACCGATACAGTCTTAGCCAGTTTTGACTTCATACCAGAATACTGTGAATACGTTAAAATGGGCATTAGTGTTGTGTGAGTACTATCACTGGGACGACAGGATTCTACATAAGGATGGAAATTATAACTAGAAATCTTTTTCTTTAATACAAGACTAAATAAGCCAGAACTTGAAAATGAGCACAAAAGACGATACTCACTATCAATTAAATAGTTTAAATAGGAGCATAAATTGTCCCATGACTGAATGAAGAACCTGTTGCAGCATTGAGTAAACAAGGTTGAAAAAAAGGCAATTTGCCAGTTCCTAAACTGACAGGACAAGAATGCAGTGGAGCTGAGCTCTCAGTGACCAGCCTGCATGCATGCACCACAGCGCCCACTTAATACGCCCGCATCCCCGGCACCAATTCCCTTTTATTGCAGCACTTGCGAATAAAAGCTGAGCGAGGACCACCTTATCGATATCGGATTTGCTTGCGGAGGTAATCAAGGTTTTTTAGAGCCAAGATGTGTCCAGATTGGCGCCTATTCATTGCATATCTAGGAAGAGCCCGTCCTTCTTTCATCTGACCGCGATTGTTAACCTGGATTCCTTATTAAAGCAGGCCTTCTCTCCCTCTTCCCTGCACTGGGAGGTAGTAGTTATTCATTAGGAGTGACAGCATATTACAAAAAAACAAAATCAAAGTTATTACGCACTTTATTCTTTACTATTTCTTTCATTTACAAACGGTGATCATCTCCCACAAATTTGAAGTCATACCCGCGGAAGGCAATTAAAAACAAAAAAGTGGGACAAAGCTTTTATGGTAAAAAATAAAACACTCTGTATGCTAGGTAACACTTTTAAATGCAATTATGAAGAATAGAGCGCTGTTTTTGCCCAGCATTGTGGGCGACCATTTGTACAGCGAATTAGCAATTGATTCTTGACTTCCAGTAAACCGGAACCAAATAATATGGCAGATGCCCTGACACATCATCGCGCAAACCCGTGTTTTGACTCTCTTTGATGAAGTACAAGCGTGTCTGTATGCCGTGTGTGTCGTGGTTACGGCCCACATGAAGCGCCCTACATAGTCTGCGTGTGACAACAACGGGTCACCGCTCCTTGTGCGTGTGTTAGGCAATCTTTTCACGGAAAGTCAACCAATGAGTCCGTATTGATCAGCGTGAGCCATCCCTCTAGACTTGCTTGTGAGCAGGGGTACACGGCTGCTGAGTGACTGGTAAGCGCCTCTAGCGTGCGTTGCGTTGTATTAAGAGGGCCACCGTTGCGGCCTAGACGTCTTCCCTAATTGCAGCCTGTAGTGGGTCGTTGCTGTTTGTACAATGATAGTGCTTTTAATTAGGGGGAATATATTACTTAACATAATGATGTCATTGATACTATTCCTATTGAAATGAATACCGATCCTTGCAAGCACGTCATGATGTTCGAATTTTACCTTTGTATGTTGAGTGTGCTTCGTGTAACACTCACATATTTTCCGGGGAGTTCTGTTAAGATCCTTACCATGAATAATCCAAGTTGGCTCGCTATGATCACTGATGCAGCAGACACAAGAATGTGCTCAGCAGACACAAGAATGTGCTCAGTAGACACAAGAATGTGCTCAGCAGACACAAGAATGTGTTCAGCAGACACAAGAATGTGCTCAGCAGACACAAGAATGTGCTGAGACTTGAGGGGACTGACGAGTGACACAATTTTGTCACTGTTCTCGTGCGGGGCACAAAGGAGAGGGAGACGCAAAGCTGAAATTTCAGTTTAACCGTTTAGTGTCCAAATGGACCCAGAAGTTTGCTCTGAAAAAGTGTGTTAAAACATAATCTAGGATGTTTATCAATACAGCACTTCACTCTACACGCTTAAACATTCAGGACACATAACTTTTCTGCTTGTTCAGACGCTGCCGGTAGTATGATCAGTAAATGGACATCGTGTGGCTGTGTTACATTTCTCTCTTCGAGTGAGAATATAGCCGGTAATAGGCTTAATATTTGCTGGCAGTTTGTGAAATGAAATCCTCCGTGGGTGGTGTGTCGCACAAGCACGCCACTGCATTCGTGCCTACGACCCATAAACTCGTGGTAATGAATGTTCCTCCATAATGATGTACATTCCTGTCATGCACACGAGCAGTCAATCAAAGCACTAGATGCTCCCTGCTGAGGAAATACATTAAGCCCAACACTGGAGTGCTATCCCAGGTCTCATGCTAATTCTATAGTACGTCCTGATCAAGCAGTAATATATGGAACATCGATAATGTTAGAAAACTCCTTCTTGAATTAATCTTGAAAATGAGTTTTGTTTATGTGGTACATTGAACGATTAATAATTGTTAAGGTATATTATCTTGATGAGGAATTATTTCTTTAAATAGGTATTGCTCGATCGACAACATTAATAGTAACAAATAACAGGCAAAAATTGAGGCATACAGAGTGAAAAACTTTAAGAACACACACTAAAAACAAGCGTAACTTTTTAATATTTTCACAGTGACCGAAAAGTTGGTTAAGATTTACAAAAAAACTACGAGAAAGACATTGAACAAGGCTTTGATTTTCAGTAATTGTATGTACTTTTCAAACCACAGGAATTGATGAACGGATAATATTGCATGACACAAATTTTTCGTATGCTCAAACAAATGACTCTACCCAAGATCAAAATTTCAATAATAAAACCCACGATTTCTGAAACAACAATCTGAAATTCTTGGCTAGCTTGGCAGGAGCTCCTATCGACTCGCTCTTAACCCATTATGGCCGAAAGTTGAAAAATGCTGATAGGGCAATGAAAATTGTGGAAATTATCAAAACAAAGAAACGTAAATCATACCAGTTCCATACGTGTATTGAAAGTGAATTAGACTTAAAAGTACACGCTGGTTGAAAGAAAAGCAAGTTTAACATCATATTTTAAACATTATAAACAATTTTTTGTTACGTCTATTTATATACGCAGCGGCCCTAATGGGTTAAGCAATTTTTCAAGAGGCTGTAATTTTTGTATATTTACAAAGAATCTGGAATTGAAGTTAGCAAGGGACAGTTGTTCTGTATAACAAAATAGAGATGATCGAAAAAGTTCAAGTTAGTGTGCTATTGTGTGAAATTGAAGAAAAATGAACATGTTGAACGATTTGTAGCGGCCAAAAATATTGAAATTAACGCATGCAATAGGGACCTTTAAAATCTAGCGGTCCCCGACGGAAACGCAGACCTGATTAGTAAATTATTTGGGCACCATGTAATAAATGGGCACCTCAGCCACATAGTGCTGCTGGCAACAGTAAGCGTGTCTCACGTAGACACGTGGCAGCTTCACAAGTCTTTTGTGACATGAATAGAAAAATGCTATATTCATTCTTCCAGCTCTGGGATACGCTATTAACAACAGACAGTACTCTTATTATATGTAAATATTCGTAAAAAGCTCTACATCTGTAGTCAGAATTTTAAAAGAATCAACTTTTTGCTGTTAAATTGTTAGCATTGCAAACTACTGCACGATGAACGACAAAATTATTTTGATATTTCAACATTTTTCTGTAAAACTGACAATGAACTTTCAAATATTTATGACAAGAAATGCAACAGAATTTCATTTAAAATTTATTTGATGACAGTGGATTGCAAGAATTCGAGTAGTGCTCACACACACAACTGTTGCCTGGAATATTTACAGAACTTTTTGCATTGGGAATTCATTTCTTGGTAATTTAGAAATACCGTGACATTTTTTAGTTTTTACGACTACGACGAATTAGTTCACCCGGACGAAAAAATTTCATTTAGCTTTATCGCTGACAGTCCCAAAACAATTGCTTCTGCAGAGTAAGGGAAATTTTGACCGAAACTGGCACGGAAAGAAAAATGACTTCAGTCCAACTCTTCAACTCTGGTCTTTTTTAGATTTTTTTGCTCTAAAATCTGCGGAAATTCCTTCCTTTTGACCCAAGACAAAAACTTCAAGTTTGTTTACGCGCACCGAAGCGCTTTCAAAGTTGGCGGAGTTTGATGTGTCATGATCCGCTTTCCTGGTGCCGCGGACCCTTGAGGTTTCCTGCTTAATTTGACACGCTAGAGCAAGTCTTGTTCAACACTTTGTATGTTAAGTGAGTGTTGATGAAATTAAATAGTCACAGCACCATTTGGCCTTTAAGGCTCTTTTTTTCTAAATGAGAGGTCTGAGAACAAAAATGAGAACTTGTAATATCGTTAAAAATATTATAAAACTTCAACTCTTTAACAAATTTTTGCTTACATAAGAAACTTCTTTGGCCGAGACTACTGACATCAGGAAAAACTTTAAAAATAACACCATTTCTTCATTTTTTTGTGCTTCATTCAGCGGTCTGCTCCTACGAAAAGATGCATGATATCAAAATAGTAGCTTCTTAAACCAAGTACCACTGATCAGAGCACAGTTGACATAGCTGTCGCACGACAACCACACTGCAAATAACAAACCTAGCAAGTAAATGAAATCAAACCAGGTCTTCAATAAAAAATAACTACACCAGAGATCTGGGTCCAAATTTAACGAAAATTCATTTTAACTGTGTTCTTAATAGGAGACTACCCAGTATTTACTGTCTCACTGGGTTTTATTGTACAGTACTTGTGTAAATATTGTTGATGCAATCGTTCAGTAAGTTCGAAAAATTTATTTTAAAGCTACACTTCAAGTGGGTTACATACATGTTCTAAATAAACCATTGGAACCTCTGATTAGATATAATAATTTGATGACTGATGTTAATGAAAAATCCCACACAAATCAAACCCAATTCAAAGTTATGTCGCTGGATGAACTTTATTCCACGTGAGGAATGAAAGCGTATAGAGCGATGGCTATCATACTTCAAGTATGAAGAATGCATTTAAAAACAGTTCATTATAAAGAATTCCAAACAAATTTCTTTCGGAAAATTAAGTTAGACACTTGATTTAAGTAAGTTATTCATCAAGCCTCTGCATCCAATTTCTTTGCATACTCTTTATAACGAAATGAGGTGTGTGTGGATCTGGTTTTTCGATAATTGCGTGACGAGCGCCTCACACTTCGGAGATTGCGATGGAGAACACGAAGTTGTACTCGCATTTTTGTTTCCAGTACCTGCCGTGCTGCCATTTTACCATACCAGTGTAATACTTGAGTTTTCGTTCATTTTAAGATTTGAGTACAGCATCAAAACGAAGAAAATCGGTACAACAATTTCATTTCACTGCTAAATAAACAGCAATAAAAAGCAGTAATTGTCTGTAAAGGCTTAACTACACTAGAAAAACTAAACTGAAAAACCTTGAGCCTGAACACGACGAACTTGAACGAAAGCACTTTAACTTCAGGATGGGAAATCAAAAATTTACTCAGCTAAACCAGCTAAGAAAAAGTTATTTTAAGACAAAACACGTTCTACAAGTTTCTGGAAGACATAGAACAAGACTCTGCAGGAGGCATGGTCAAATCAGGGTGCCTTTGTCCGGATGAACGAAACAAACTTTCGTACTGTTTAAATTTACCAAAAAATGACCTTATATACACACCACCCGAGTCGGTATATAGATATTATTTAAGTTTAATTCACGTTAGGATATTCTTTTTGCTTAAAATCAGCAGCATTGGTGTTCTTTAATCGCGGTTTTAAGCTCTCATTTTTAGAGTTAGAATATTTTGTCAAAGTACTGATGATGTTGCATTTATTTTTATACGCACCACGTTGTTCTCTGATTCTTTACTCATTTCTTAAGCCCCCATTTAACTAGTATTAATTCTTAACTTGAATAATATTAGCATCAGCACATTCCGTCTACTCTGTGTTAGTTATAATATAGAATTTCGGCTCGAGACATTGCAATATTTTGGATCGTGATCTCACCATACATGCACGGCAAGAACCCAGTTTTGGCTATAGAACAAAACTAAAAAGAAGATAAATTCCAATATAACATTTCTTCTTAAATTGAAAGACAATATGCAACTGAAGCCTGCAAGTTGTCGTTATTAGGTGACAAACTGTTCCCGCCTTCCAGACTGTCTACACGAGCGTCCAAAAAATATTGGTATAATATTTCAGTAGATTTCTCACAGTTCTCATGGATATAATATTTAGTAAAATGGCAACAAATACGAACTGCAACTGCTCAAACGAAAACCGGTTTAGATTTCTAATACCTAGACTTGCTTGCAGCAGTGAAACAATGTAGGCTGCAATAGAGCGTTGCGCAACATGGGCCCACTTCCTGTAGGATTGCATCTACAGCACGAACAGGACAAATGCCTCAACCTCAACACTGCTCTGAGATCCTCAGTGTTTCTTTCGAGAAATCGAGTTTCTCCCTCGGGGCACTACATAACTCCTGATACGGTCTGACTCATTTCATACCTACTTATCCTTCTCATGTCTATCTGGCCATTTTACACCTTCCTACTCTTCTCATGTCTCTGCCTGGCTATTTTACACCTTCTTATCCTTCTCATGTCTCTATTTGGCCATTTTACACCTTCCTATCCTCCTCATGTCTCTGACTGGCCATTTTACACCTTCTTATTCTCATCATGTCTCTGTCTGGCTATTTTACACCTTCCTACTCTCCTCATGTCTCTGTCTGGCCATTTTACACCTTCTTATTCTCCTCATGTCTCTGTCTGGCCATTTTACACCTTCCTATCCTCCTCATGTCTCTGTCTGGCCATTTTATACCCTATCCTTCTCATATCTCTGTCTGGCCATTTTATACCCTATCCTTCTCATGTCTTTGTCTGGCCATTTTATACCCTATCCTTCTCATGTCTCTGTCTGTTCATTTTACACCTTCCCCACGTCTCAGTCTATATTTTATTGTTGGATGCTGCGTCCTGGTGGAGAGATTCACGTGCATATTCTACCTCTTCATCTTGACTTCCATTTATCTCCTTTTTTCTACATGCTGTGTTGTAGTTTTGTCCTAATTCGTGTAAGAATGCTATGTAGCTTGATACTTTTGCATGATATCTCTCAAGTACCCAAAAAACTTTGTGTAGATTTTTAATTATAATTTGAAAAAGCACGAGCTTTTTTTGGACATTTTATTGAATAACAAAGATGACTAATTTCCGATAACGAATATCTTAACTACAACGGTAGTAAACAATCAATTGTTTACAATAAATGATCAATTTAAGGTTTATTTTTACCTTACTAACTACATTTACAGGTAATGATAAATGTTATACTACTTGTAGGTCACATAAGTTGAAAAAGTATTTTCAAAAACACTAAAATGTAAAACTGATTAGTTTTAAAAGGGACTAATTGTTCATTATGAATGTAAGATCGATGTTTCAAAGCTTTTAAAGAGACCATACTGCTTATAACATGATTTCAAAATCTGTTGCTTTACATCATGCATTCCTGAAACATATACGAGAAGAAGTACCCCTGAATCTCAGGTGAAGAGACGGAGTGCTTTCATAAATTATTTGCACTGTTTTATAAGGATGTTGCAATATTCTCACAGCAAACATACACAACAAACATACAGCAAACATACATTTAGCAAACTAAGGAGTGTCAAGATCATGTTACACGCAGAGTTACAATTTTTTCAAGTATGGAAAGAAGACTTTCTTTATGTTCTACCTTATGAGTAGCTTCACTCTATATATGTATATGCTTGAAAATGCAATCCAAAACAAACAAATGCGATCAGAAAATTTCCCTCTTGAGTCACTATACGCACGTATCAGACAAACTACTTCTATGTTATAACCCCACGACAAATTTTTCTGCATCTTCCGAAGAAAGTCAATAGCACGATATGCGATGGGAAGAACATCGCAATGTATATTTTCTATACATATCCGCAGATTTCCGGGGCCTTTTAGAGCCCTCCTTTGGCGCAGCTGACTTACCGCTCGCTCCACAGCGACTCGTTCAAGCGGCTGGCCGATAAAAGCCGTCTAGAGCCTCTGAGCCATCCTGAGGGAATTTAAACCTTGAACTTCAGTACACTTTTTAGGGACGAAATTCTATGACCGACAAAGTGGGACGACCTTACACTACATTCATATTTCAAAAGAATTTACGAGGATATTTGTTCTGCTTCAGAAAGGGCTCAAAACTTTGGCTTTTTCGAAGTAGGTACTTGAAATTAAATTCAGCATTTTATGGCGAACACACAAGTATTGAATCTATATTAATATTATCGACAGTGACCTCAACAGAAAGATTGATGCTCTTCTTTGCCTTAATTTCGAAATCTGTCATAGAACAAAGCCGCATCGCAGAGCGAGACCACGCACACATCGGCCCTATTGCACAAAAATGAGAAATCTATACTGTTGTATCAGTTTTCGTTTCAAAATTTTATAAAGTTTGTAGTAATTTGTCGAATATTCATCAAGCATCAGATGTTAAACTGGTTGCCACAAAGGCATTTGAGCAGAGCTAGTTCGCCATGCTCAGATCGTTGAATTGAAAACGACAGTTACATGAACAGCAACGAAGACAATGACGAAGAAAATCTGACACGATCAAGTATTTTTTATTAATGCTAAACAAAAGTGGAACTCATAAAAAGAAAATCTCAGAATAAACTTCAATAATTTCTAGAAAATAAACTTGAAAAAGTCCCAATAACAAGGACGACAACTTGGCGGTGGGCCGCTAGAAATATTTCAAAGAACTGTGGCTTCGTAAAGAATGCTAGCCTATGACAGGTGGCAACAGAATTGGCAGGAGTAATTTGGATGCTGGAGGCTAGCGTAAGCCATAAATGAGATGTACTCCGAGTAGCGGTGTTGTAATTTTCACATTTAGGTAAAAACCCAAAGAATTCATATCAACGTGACTTGAATTGAAAAATTTGTATGTTACTTCATCTTACTGGAGTATTTCGTAAATATCTCCTCTTCTCATTCGCAACTCTAATTTTTCAACTAAATAATTACGCAGCTCACACATCCATGTTTGAATAACTGGCCACGAGCACAATCATACTCCTGGTAGAAGCGGGATTGGGATACGAGACTGTTGAATATTAAATTATGGATCCTAAGTCTGACTCTGATACACTGAAGTAAAATCCATTGCTGGAATCTAGGTATAAGTTGCATTATGTGCTATTGAAAATGATGTACTAAAAGTTATTTGTTTGTATGATAATAAGGCCTAACAGGAACTTATGCAATTGTATTAGCACTTAAAATCCATCATAACATTTGCTGTTGTACGGTTTCTACTATTTGTACATATAACACCGACAGAACTATTCTTTGAAACGTTTAACGCATGAAGACCGAAATTTAACTACTCAGTTCAAAAAAAATCTACGATTCAATGACAGCACATAGAAGCAACGTGGAAATTATTCTCAGTAAAAACTATTTTCATGCAGCATGCCAGTCTTTTCAAACGACAATTCAAATTTGAATTCGCTTTCACTGCAATGTACCCCGCATGGTTGCTGAGAGCGAGAGAGAAAGCTGGTGCTGGTCGGGCACGCAGTAAGAAGCCTTCAATGGCCCCATGTAATCCTGCAAGGCTTGGGCTTTCATTACCAAGGACCAGGATTACAGCGGAGCCTGTGGTGCTCTGTGGACGGGTGTGTGGGGCAAATTATACCACTAGTTTTGGAAGCTGGTTGTGGCTTACAGATCAACTCTCATCAGTATATGTTAGAGGCTTTACTCAGTCCCATATCGTAATGCACATATAAATGATGAATTAGCCTGGTGCAGTTTCAATGAAAAACGCGCCGTAAAAACATCATGCGTTCAATGTCGCTCGTATCATTTAAGTGATATACGAGCCTGATGGTTTCAATGAAAAACAATCATGTCATTAAAAAAAGTGAAATTTTCGGGCTAACACATCTGTAAATAAGATCCCCTCACTGTTTGCAGTAGTGTAATTGTGTGTGAACTGCACCAGACGCACAAGCGCAGTTGGCAGGTTTGGCAACGGCCGACCAACATGCGATGACCAAGACGACTTGTGTTTAGTAAACGCTCTGCTTGACGTGAAAACCTTAGTCTCTCTGCGTTCAACTGGATGCAGCAACATAACTTCCTTTTTTTTCGAACCAAAGCGCTTTGAAAAAAGGAAGTTATGTTCCTGCATCCTGTAAAAGTCTGACACCGAAACGTAGTCGTGCACTTAACTTTTTCGGGACTCAAATTTAACAAAAGCTTCTTTCTATACTCAGGTTCATTATAATAAACTCAAAATTAAATTTTAATGAAAAACCGTAGAATGAATTTTACATAAGCACCTCAACTCAGACTCATCGTGCGAAGTAGTTTCTGTAGCTCAGCAACGAAGTTTTTAAGAAACTAGCATTTCATCATAAATTAAACACAAATTGTTTGTTTTATTTGTCAAATTTTCTTCGTTCAAAACAATCTTTTTCATTAAGAATTTCTTAAAATAGGATCAGAATTATACTCCTAATATGAGTTCATGTTATTTACGGCATTTGAGCACGCATGAGGTACTGCAGATGATGAAGAAGAGGGAATAAATGAGGTGGCTTCTTTGACTTCCTCAATATTAAAAAAATATTAAAATAGCGGGCTAGAACATCAGATAATCTCGAGAGCATACGTTTTTATAACATCCCGACCTGCTCTGTAGCTACTATTGACAAATTAAATTGAAGAAAACATAAGGCTCTTTTCTCTCCAAAAATATAACTTACCAAATTTTGTGCAACAACTGTAGTGATGAGTGAAGCAAAGTTTACAAGACGCGCAAGCGCCAGCTGATTTAGCATGTCTCTCCAAAAAGAATTGAACTGGTGCTACTGCCATGACGTAAAAAATTAATTGATCAAAGTGTTTTCGAAATTCTAAACTACTAGCATTTTACGATAAGCACCTTAGTGTTCAGAATTGGCCAAATATCCCGTCGGTTCGCTCCAGTTTTTGCAGTTTCTTTCGTTGCTTCTCGTATTATTGTACTATCGAGGTGGCCTTAACTATTTGAGGACAGTTTTTGAAAGAGATCATGTGTGTTGAAGTGTTTCTCAATATCCACTGGACCTTGTAAAATAAACTATAAATTTTTTTTATTAAAATTCAATGTCATGATCGCATTGTTTTCAAAAATTTTTTGCTTCTTGGGGAAATTTCGGATGTGCAACACAAACTGCAAACGCGTTTGTCCAATTTCATTCAGTGTTAAAACTCTCAAAAGCATGCTTATTATTTTCATAAAGAAACTATCCAGCTATAAATAGACTATATTAGAAAAGAAATTAACCAGTTTTTGAAAAATTCATCACAGAATCGTAAAGTTGAAAAATTAGAAAATATACGTTCGTGTTTTTACACGTACATTAGATGCCCATGCAGAATAAGAACATGCAAACAAAGACAAGATTGTTTTAACTCTCAGGCTCATGCTCTCTTTTGATGGAAATGGCTCATACTTTTGATTTATAGATTCATAGGGATATTTTCTTAAATATATGATGGTGATACAAATTTTGACTGCTGAGCAGCGTAGGAAGTCAATTTTAAAAACTGGTGCGCTTTCTGCACCACCCAGCATTAAACATGACCTCATCGGAGGTATGAAATGTGTACCACCAGATTTGAAAGGGTAAAGAAATACACAGTTCAGGTGTACACATCTGACTGCAGGATGAAGGTAGTGTCTGCCTCGACCAGGGAACGACACAAGCTCCTGCTAGACGTTCTCGGTGTCAAAGCTCGAAATAGCTTGCAAGTTTCGACAACTCCTCACTGACCAGCTCTATTTGCATTTAGACTGCATTTCCAACCGCTGTCGACAGGACCAGCCCTCTTCTATGGGTTAGTATTAGGGCAAGTACGATGAGAATTGTTCTCTCCAACGATGGGAAAAAATAGAGCTATCGGTCGTAGGGTAAGTCTGATCGGATCCAAAACCCGAAGATTGTGTCGATCGCTTCTTTCGAAAGTGGCTTTTGCCGCTGAGTATTCATGTAAGAATATCAATTGTCTCAGACTTCTACTGAATCCCATCATTTTGATACATACGATTTTTTATCGATTGGACGTATAAGATTTCTATGATGGATTTTCATGTTTTATTTCCGTCACACACTCCATGTTTCGACGTTCACCCAGAAGTTTCCGGATGACATTTTAGTGGAAAAATATCCTTACTGCAAGTTGAATTTCGGAGCATTCATTAGCATGAATCGATCATATAATTCCCACACTTCTTTTGTTTCAATTATAAAGTCTCACTTGAAGTACTTTCATACACACAACTTTTCCCGGCCTGAAAACTTTATTTTTGCTGTAAGTTGTTATTTATTCGTTATGTCACAAGAAAAAAATTTCAAGCTAAATTAATCACTAAGGAAATAAATTGTTAATTCGGATGAGTAGTTAATTATTTCATAAAAATAAAAGTTATTTATTAGGGCTCATTCAGCAGATTTTAGCTTTCAATTTAAAAAATGTTTCGAGGTAACCTTAAAGGTAAGTTTTCCACACGCAGTGAATTGCTCTGTTGGCAACGTGAAGAAGAAGTCCATCAATTTTCATAAGATTTTTGTGAATTTTTTGTGTTTCCCCGAATATGACATTGCGTGATGGCAGTCATTTTAGCTCCTCCTGATAGCTCGCAACCGAGGTCCTGCAGCCGCCAGCAAAACAAGGAACAGGACCAGCACTGGGACCGCGCCCGTTCTGCAATTCTGGCGACGACCCGAGCTCCTTTTTTGTCCTAAGAATCACCGTAAATCAGAAGACCATTTGGTCTCCTTCAGGCGCCATCCGGTGCGTTAAAAATGTTAAAAATGCTCTCAGCAGAGTCAACGAGAGAAGACAGGATGTGGCGCTGCTGCAGAACAAGCCCTCGGGGCTCGTACCTCACAAAAATGATGAGCTCCCCTACTCAATAACGAGTCACTCTCAAACGTGGTGCACCAAAATAGATGAAATTTCAGCGCCACTGCAAACATAAGCTTTACCACGGCTTGCATCTAGGAGAGTTGTTGAAACGAGACAAGTTTTGTTAGACTGACGCTTTCAAAAATCAAGCGAATACTTAATTATATCCTTGTGTTATACTAAGAAATAGATCTAAATACACAGGTCAGGTAATAACTGCAAGTTTACCAGATTTCAAATCACTTTACTTGTATTTCTCTAAGTCAGCCGAAAACTTGGAAATTTTGCGGTTGTTACGAAAATATAATAATACTTGTAACTTTTGATTGAAACGGCAAGGAAAAGATTAAGTTACTGACCGGTTATTGTATGTAGGTTTACAGCATTTTTTCAAGCCGTAGGGAAACACAAATGACGCAATACACAGTAAGTTTGCAGGTTATGTAAAAAAAAATGCCCCGTGTCCCAAACACTGTGTCCCATGCTCTGTGTCCCATGCACTGTGTCCCATTCAATGTCTCAGGATGTCATGAAGCAACCAAGTCTAATAATCCAGATTTGTCCAACATAATTTGGTCATACCGTAAGGAAACTCTTGCAAATGACGCGCAAAATACAGCAGGTCTGCTGGTTTTGTCAGACCCATATCTAGTGCACAGCTGGTCTACTGAAGGTTCAGACCTTGAAAGCAGACTAGCAGCCAAAGAGAACGTAGTTAGTGGCAAAGCTTGAAAAAAATTCATGAAATCCGTAGTATCAAATCCACCGTAATGTTTCTCATTCAAATTTTAGTTTGTTCAGTATTAAGCCTCTTTAGTTTTATGTTCCAAGACTGTGTTACCAGATGTTTACATCTCATTAGACACGTAAAATAAAATCGCCTTGTTTAAAAAGAAGAGGCTTTGCAGAGCTGCTCAAAAGGCTTCAACATCAGCCCTCTAACGCTCCTGTCATTTTTGGAGGAATTTAAGCTTTTCACAGCTAGTCTTGGTATTCTGTCAACGTGCAGACTCCGTAAAGCACTAAATCATCCAAAAAATCAGGGAGATTTTTCACATTAGTTAAATCATCAGTTATTTCGTTATTTTACTCATATACACCAATAAATGGTGTACTGTTAATAGGTCATTAATAATATCACTCATAATGGTGAGAATGTCTACTATAGTAGTAATAATTGTAATATAAATAACGGGAAAATGTATGTAAGTCTAAAACTCCTTCGTATACCTATTAGTCTACAAATCCTAAATGAGCCTAAGTCCACAAATCTTTCGTAAACTACTAATCCACAAATTCTATTCCAGCCAAAAGCCCACAAATCTTTAGCAAACCATTAGTTCACAAATCCTAAGTGAACCATCAGCCCACAAATCCTTAAAGAACCATTAGTTCAAACCTTGGTAAACCATTAGCCCACAATACTTGATTGAACTATGAACCAGCTGAGTGACCCAAATGTCTTGAGCAGTTCAAAAATTAATGCCTGCTATAGTTACCAGGAAAACCGAATTTTTATGGCATTAACGTATGGAAAAATAAAGGACACAACACGGGAGAGACTCACAAAGGAAGTCACAGGCATGATTCCCAAGCCAATTACGTTCATCAAAGAAATTCTTTATACACGCTTACTATAGATGATCAAGATGTGAGTTCTGCAAAGTTTTTGGTTAGTTTGTGTGACTGCGGACCATCATCAAGTAGAGTACTGAGCTGCCTACAGGAATTTCTCATAGAGATGGAAGCTTTTGAATTTTCTAAATTTGTGCCCTGTGGTTTGAACGCATTGTTCCTAGTGTAGAATTAGAGCAAGCATGTATGCCACCAGTAACGAGACTCACATAGGGGTTCGAGACTGAAGGGTCCATGTGAGTCCGCATGAAGTTTCTGCATGACGCTTCTTACAAGTGTGAGCTCGTACGCCCAAGTCAAATAACTCGTGAGGGCCTGTCATTTTACCATATTCTTCAGCCAAATCTCTTACGAAATGAAACTGAGAGAAACTTCATTTGGGAGTTATATGCTTATCTCGTATAATAATTACGCCATAAGGTGAAAATAATGAGTGCATGGTGTTGTCAGCTTCACAGTTCCCTGACCACATGGAGAATGTACCACCAGAACTCGCAGTGCCAAGTCAACTTAGTTGGTCATTTAATATTTTCGTTGCTTGCAAACTAAAACAATGAAACATTACTGTACTCCAATAGCTTATGTTTAATTTGGTTCATGGAAGCACAAAATTTCGCTGGAAAATATGAGCTCTGGATGGGCGTTGCGACAAGCAGTTAGCTACTGCGGACGGACTGGACCATTGTTCTCCTGTGGAACTAAATAGCAGGTTAGGGACAGGGATGCCAGTTACGTACAATGCACGATGTAGTCAGCCTGAATTAAATTTATTATTACTGGTCACAAATACTTAAACTAATTTACATGCATTAAGTTACTTTTATTCTGCCGTTAACACTAAGGACTCTTGCTAACAAGTTTTAGATTCCTGCGTTATCATTCGATTCATAACGTACTTAATAAAAGTTTAAATAGTTTCTTAAACCCTTCAGAACGCTCCTAAGGGTAAACGAAACTTACTCAAAGAAATAAATGTTTTTTTTCGATCGAATTCTCGTTTAATATGCAGTATAAACTGTTACAGGAAGTAGTATTTGATTGAGCAGTTATTTTAACACAATTCTTGAGTTTTATTTTTATGTATCAGGACCAAACCGTTACCTCACTGATGTCGTTTTCAGAACCAAAATTATGTTCAATTAACATATCAGAACCGCTCGTTTACTGAATGACCCACTTTTAAAGTCTCAAAATCTGTGATCCAAATATTTTCAAACCTTTTTATTTGATAGATATGTGTGACATATGTACCTTGCCTTTCTTACAATAGAAAAGGTTCACCGCTGCATGCTTATAGAGATCAAATAGCCTTGAAGCTGTGAGATACGGTAGACAGTGGAACAAATGACTAACAAATGTAGCAGAGTCTGTATCTATTACGCCGCAGTGCTCAATATAGCCCGAGAAGTGCAAGCTACGTACTCTCACTCATAGATCTATCAGAGTGCATGTTAAGCCTTCGCGGCACACCACTCATCCCTATCTCTTGCTGGATTGGAAATGCTTGAAATTATCTTGACGTTGGGTCATGTCCGGTCGCTGTCGGCAGCGCCTCGCTTTATTGCCTGGATCGATGAATAATCGCACAGATGTTCTTCTTTTGAACACTCTCATATTTTGGACCTGAGCGATGAAGCGCAATTCTTTTGTGCTTCTGAGGAAATTCGTCTTGGTATTGAGAGCTGCACGGCCTGTGATTTGCAGAAAAGATGGTGCAGTCAATAGCACGTACAGCTCATCCCTCTCTTGAAGCATCGACGGTATGCTGCTGGTCTACAGCTGGTCTGCAGTTGGTCTGCAAAACGCAAAGACTTAACTTCTGTCCGAGGCCTCGTCTTCGTTTATTGCAGATAGGAACACCAAGACGTCTTAGACTGTTTGCACTCAAAACCTAAATTTTGTTTAACAACCGCTCAGGTCAACGTATTTTACAGAAAATAATTTTTTATATTCCATTGCAGTAACTTGAGTATTGAGCTTGAAAACCTGCATTGTTTTTATCCTGGCGGAGAAACTTTGAATTCATCTTACACAAACGATTTGGGGCTTCATTATTTGGCTAAATTATTAAGTTTTTAGAATAAGTGATGAGTACGAAGCATATCAGTTAATTATACTGAAATGTACACGCGGCTGGCGTAAGTCAGAGAACAAAAGCTACTGAACAAACATACTTGAAAAATTTACGTATTCGCCTTGCTTCAGAACGTTAACCAAAACACAATTTCAACTACTGTATAAGCAGAACAAAAGATTGTTTCACACATGTTCAGCGAGTAAACCTCAAAGATCATGCATCCAACCTACAACGCGTCAAAAATACTCAGTTCAAATGCAGCACTGATCTCTTTTGCCATCAAGAGAGTGAAATTGCCTGATTTGTACGCCGCTTTGATCATAACTAAGGTCAGTCTCGCGTCAATTCTGGGGGATTTTGTTGAAAGAGACCAGTCTCCTACTGCAACTTTACGTTCAAAAAATGAGTCACGCTGAAATCTCGAGTGAAATGGTAATTATATATTATTAGTACAGACCAATTTTGTGAAATATTGACTCACAGTGTCCTTCAGCATTTGTTAATACTTCCACTAGACACGGTGAAATTGCAAGAAGAAATATAAGCTCTGCGAGCGTACAAAACTACTTTATACATGCAATGTCAGCAATCGACAAGACATTAGTTCCCCTCCTGTTTTCAAACCACTTCAAATGATTTTAATTTATTTTCAACGATTTATTATGACAAAATAAACCACCTCACAATCTCTGATAATAAAAATGAAAAACATTCTATCTCCCAAATTAAAGGTCACTCAGATCTAACTCGGTCTTCTTTCCCTTTAGTGTTAAGTTCACCGGAAGCAGCAACTAGTGCCGGATCATCGAGATGTTGCCCGCTACAACACTGGGATTACCGAGATGTTTTTTAGTACTTCACCAGGATTGCCGAAATGTTCTTGGGTACATAACCGGGATTACTGAGATGTTATCGAGTACATCACCAGGATCTTGTTGCTGGTTTCATCCCCATGATAACCGAGATATATTTAAGTGTACCACCGGCATCGCCGAGATGTTGCCTGGTACAACCCCAGGATCACAACGCACAGCTGTGTTATTTGTGCTGAATAGCATATAAGAAACGTTGTTCTTCGTCCATGCGCGTGTGACAATCGATTTTGTCACTGTACAATCCTTCACAAATAAAATCAGAGAGAGAAAAAGGAAGCAGCATTTTCCTCATTTAGAATACAGAGAGAAATCTGTGGTTGTGTAGCAATCCAACTAATCGATTAGATGAAACTGGAATAATTTGAAGAATAATCATGAATTGGAGAAGTCGTTCTGCTGAGTTGTAGTAGATAATAAATACAGTGCCTCCTAATGTGAAGCCTATAGCAGCATAAACACTGCAGGTGTTCAAGCGTCACTTGTTTTGGTGCAAGCGTGTATATCCTAAACCAATAGTCATCCTCTTACAGGGCAACAAGTCTTGTATAAAGTTTCTTATTTTTGAGCATTCTATTATTTGGCATGATGCTTAAACTCCAGCTGATACCATGCCTGATATTTTTCTTTCATAGAGCCAATGATTTATCCGCTGATAGCGAAATACTACAGTTAAATATATTTGTTGTAGGTTGTCTACTCACAACATTTGTGTGAAGAAACTCGCTCAAATGAAACTTAACTGTTTTCCATGGTTTATTTCTTTGAAAAATTTCTATTTGCTAATTATGTTAATCAGCAACCATTAATATGCACACTATATTAAATAATCAGCTATGAGATAAGTTAACGCGAAACAGGAGGATGAAGTTCCGTTGAATAAATTTAATCGAAATATATTTAATTATCTTTTTATAAGCTAAAATGCTTGAGAAATGAGTAACTTCATTATTCATTGCAGTCGCTGCCTCGGCCGAACGGAGCGACGGTGGGCGAGCGTTGGACTTCATGCGCTGCTGCTTCCCAAGAAGCGGCGGCGCTCAGTCACAGTCTGTTCCGGCGCAGCGCAAGCACCACAAGCGCAGCCGACATCCGCGCCGCCGGCGTCTTATCTTCGAACGAGGACGTCTTGGCTGCAGCTTACCGCCTCAAGAACACTTCAAGAGTTGTAAGAGGAGGAAGCGTGGGGAATTTAGTGAGTGGGGACTCAGACGATTTGCTACGAAACAGAAGCATGGATGATTACGTCCTCAATGGAAATACGCTAGATCTCAACGGTGGTGTAGATGCTACAAAAGATAGAGTTGGCGTTTGGCAAAAACTGGGTGGTACGGACAAGAGGGACATCTGGGGAAGTAGTGGCAAGCTCGAGGCCGTGAACATCGAAAGAAATTCTATGGGGTCCAAAGAGAGTTCGCGAGATTGGGGTAGTTTAGGCAGTCAACTCACAGCCACAACATTATCAACTCCAACTCGTTACAACAACAAGAGGATCCCCTCGAGAACAGACAGTGAAGATTTACATCAGATTGATAGCACAAGAGAGGAAGGAAATGCTGTTGACTCTATTCACGGCAAGTACGTGGCTGATGCCAGCGGTAGAATCTACCGTATGCAGTCATATGTTCCGCAGTCTACCATATCTGATGACGTTGTCATAGATGGTGCCAAAACTTTAAAAAATGCAGAATCACAAACTAAAATATCTCGCACTGGTTCCACATTCCTGACGGGGGTCAGTGACATAGTTGGAGGTATTATAGGCATACGATCATTTAGCAGCAGGTCAGTTAGAAGACGGAGTAAAAACAAGCGTAGAACCTCTGCGGAGCAGCGAGTCGTCTCTAAAAGAAAAGTTAGCTTTGGTAATTTTCGGGGTAGAAGAAAGCGTAATTCAGAAGCTAACAGCACAGAATTTTTGGACGATGGTGGTTTTGGAGAGGATGTTCGGACGAGCAATCGCCGAGAAGGAATCCAAATGACAACGAGTGGAATATTAGTGAACAGAAGCGGAGTGGTGAGAGAGAGGACAGTGGATAGTGATACTAGGACAGACGCTCATTCTGTGGTGACGGTAGAAAATAGTGATTTGGAGGTAGATCAAACAAGTAGAAGCGCCCCTAAGCGTGCGGCGAGTGTAGAGAGAGGCAGTAACGCAGTCGGTACGTCGTCCGACAAAGGCACGGGAAGCAGTCGCTATCAAGTCACAGAGTACAACTTCGAGCAGCCAGACTCGCCTTATGAAGACAAGTACGACTCAAACACATCAGCCACGTGCAGCAGAACAGGTCAGTTGAATGTACTGTCAATTTTACACTGCTACTATATGAGGATTAACCGAAAGCTCAGTATCGTAATACAGTTTTTCAGTGGCAGATAAACATACAGGAAAGGTCTTGGACGTTTTTTGCATCGATCTTAGTTCGCTGTGAAATTAGAATATAAATCATTTTATGAGTAAAGTTTGAGCAGCGGAGAGGTAAAATGTCCGTTCTTCGGTGAACTTTGTCGAACGTTCTATATTTTATTACTAGTGTATCCAGCCGTCAAAAATGACGGCAGAGATTTTGTGATAATACCCGAACCATCAAAAATGATGACAAATACTGTTGGAAAGATATTAAATAAAATTACATAGAAGAACGCTATGCAATGTATTTAGTTTACTATGATATATATTTACAAAGAACAAACGTTTTCATTGAGTATTTCTTTAATGACAACATTCCTAGTGAAAACTAAGACATTTGGTTTTCTACTGCTGCAATTGACTCTGCAATTCGTGTCATATTTGGGTTCAATGTACCCGAATCATAGGGTAATACTCCGCCGAACTCGGTATCCACGATACGAACTCGAGTATATAAGGCTCTAGATCTCTCTAATTTTTTGAAAGTGACGCGAAACATATAAATAAGTAAATGAATATATAAATAAATAAATATATTAACACACGACAGTCATTCTTAGTATTAGATATTGAGGACTTAAAATGCGTCATTCACTGACATTTCTGTCATTCGCATTGCAAGGGCTTAAAGTAGTTTGAGGAAAGAAAATCGTTATGATTGTTTGATACCTTCATTATTAAGTCTACCATATATCTGTAGCTAACAACAGAAAGCTGTTTTCGTGGTCATTTTAGTAACAAAATAATTTTGTAAATGAACTTGTTTATACCAAATTGTTTTGGAAGAAAAAGTCGTAACAATCATCAAAGTTGTCAATAAATAGAGTGTTTAATGTTAATCGCAAGTATCTGTTTAGTTCTCCGAGGTCTGGAAATGTTCATTTGCCTAATGGGTTTGTCCTCGAGACAATTCACAAATGTTGACGAGGAGTTACATAGCGTGTACAGAACTTTGTGTGCCTAGCTCATTTGAATGAAGGGAAAGTCAGTATCCGCGTCGTCACACCGACATACGACGAGTTCTAAGTAGCATCTGAAGTTTGTCGGGTCGTACAACGCACATCTCGTAGATCAAACGCTGCTGAACTACTGCTAGTAATTCCCTGGAGTCAGTTTAACGATTTAATGAGGACTGGGGAGTAGAAGCAAGACTGTCTTGCGCCTCTAAGTAGTGACGCTCCAAGTCAAATCCCTCCTTCGCACTTTGATGCTTCCATTCAATGCAGTAACTAATTTAGTTTTCTAAGAAGGATGAAGTTTCTTTACCGTCTTGTCTTGGTTCATAAGTCAGACATATCATGATAGGTCTTTGATGAAGTAGTCATCAGAGAATCTCTCTTAACTGACAATCATGTATTTGGAATTCACACTGCATATGTAATTATAACATTAGTTTGACTGAATACAATGTTGTCATAAACAATACATCGACTACTCTGTCCGCAAATTAATACAGTACCTCAAACAGCACCTTAGTTCACTAAATTCTAAAGAAATTTTGTTATCAACAAGAATTAGGTTCTTGATGATTGTGAGTTGCGAAACGTCATCTGTTTTTATGCTCCGGCACGCAACTGTGCATGACGGTGAGGAAGTACGTTGTAAGTAGCGGCAGATCTTTGCAGTTATTCAGCGTCTGGATCTCAGGTGCTTGAAGATCTTGGAGCATTTCAACCAAATGGATAATGTGACAGTTTAAAAATTTGTTAGATTATACCTCCTTAGAATTACAAATACCGCCCTGTTAGACGAAAACCCGTTTCAAAGCTCCCCCAGGGTTGTGAAAAACCTGTTTTAGTGACCTCAGCAGATAAGCAAAATCTATGGAAAGGAAATGATGGTAATAACAAATAAGCAATATTTAGAGCAATAATGCATGTCGCAAGAAGGAAGTGTCAACACCAGCTGTGTCTGTAACCACGTAAATAATAAGTAATAAGCATATATATATATATATATATCAAGGACTACTATAAACAGGATTTGCACGGCCATATAGTGTACTTCGCTAGCGGAGGCCATTGCATTCTTAGTAACATAACATTTTCTATTGGACAAATTGATTAAAAATACATCGTTTAAAGCACTGTAATACTTTGAAATACCAATTTTAGCCGGACTTAACATGTACTATTGTGTGAGCTTAGTGGCCACTTTATAGAAAGTCGAGTTGCTGCAGTTTTAAACTTTATAAAACGGATTATAGTTAAACCTTTTCCAATGCAAACAACTAAACATACAAACATTCATGCATATAAACAAACAGACAGAGAAGCAAAAACCTTCTAAACTGCAGCGATTAGTCAGCCAACCGGGCTTTTTTTACAGAGGTCTGAAGAAGGACTGCATTCTTCTGCATTCAGGCGAATCTGTACTTCATCTACCAAGAGAAACACATTCTTCTGCTGCAGTGTCTGGACTCTGTCAAATGTTTCCCTCAGCACCTGGTCCTTGCCAATGGATGAAATGATGTGCTGCAGCTTGCATCTGCATGGCAGCACCAATAAGTCTCTCAGCTGTTCATAATTACACTTTGGGTATGATTGAAGAGCAAAACAAAAACCATTCATGGAAAACTGCATCTGTGATAAAAGTTTCAACTGACGTGTCAAAAATAAAAACTTGTTCTCCTTTTCGGTGTCGACACAGACTGATGTGTGAGCTTGAAGACGAGTGACAACATTTTGGATCGTTCTGTCAAACGGATGTCATACATAGTTCATTGCCAAGCGCACAGTTTCGTCGGACTGAGTATACGATCTCAAACCATTGTTGGGATGAAGTGTCTTAAACAGTGGTACTAATGCCGTCCTTGAACGCACTGAACGTCAGTGGGGAACACAAAGTGGGCTTGTTTTCGACAATCACAGACAGGCTGCACTCACTGAAGTTGTCAGTCATGAACAAACACACAAACCTTTCTTTCGATCTTCAAATAATCAAGTTCTTGTACTGCTTCTGCAGGTTACGTTCAGGTTTGAAAGCATCAAATGAAGTAATCTTATCCTTCTGAAGAAAATACCTCAGTTGTTGGTCTTCCACTTTCGCCAGTCGAGGTGTAAGTTTTGGAGATGGCAGACATGAAGCAGCCACATTGAAGATACTGGAAGGGATTCCAGGTCGCATAGAACCACCACGCAGTTTGATCAAAGGTGGGTCAGCACCCCAGTGTATCTTACAAATGAAAAACTTGTCTGGATTAACAACAAAGTTTTCACGAGGTGGAAGAACATCAAGCCACTCCTGTCTCTCAGACTGCTCTTTCGGTAGGCGAAACACGCGGGGCCTGTTCTCCTTATTGTAATTACCCCGACAGTTCACAACCCCACACTTGT